>CM021101.1:260875816-261011556 GCA_007115665.2 Sequoiadendron giganteum
GATAGGCTCATGGATATCAAGGAAGAAATAAAGGCTACTAGAAGGGAGCTTATTAAACATGGAGATATGCAAGAATTTGCCTCTGCTGAAATGAAGAGAATAAAGTTTGAAGACAATTGGGTGGATGGGTCAAAGATGGATGTACTCCAACAAGTGTTCACTATTTATGATGAGTACATACTTGAGAAAAAAACACAAGAATAAAGTTGCAGTGACATATCCCTTTACCAGATAAGCATAAAAAAGGCACGACTAGATGGACAACTCCCTTTCCCATTTTGCAGGGTCATGACACGAGTCCAACTTGAGATCCCAACAGTTCTATCTTCCCCTCTTGAGTGTAGGTTTTGATAAAGATAATCAATTAGTAATTAAGGATCATGATGGAAAATCATCCTATGTTGCCCCAGTTGCTCCATAATTTGTGGATCTAAATTTTTGATAAGAGGAATTAGTGAAAAAATTGCCTATATGTAGAGTTTCTCTCCATTTTGTAAAGGTCGGATTATTGAGGAAAGGATTAGCCACCTAAAGAGAGATCTAGGATAGTTTTTCTAGTTTTTTAAAAGTTTTTACAATTTTTATGCAAATATACTTAGACATTTTTACAAGTTTTCAATACAGTTTATGTTGTTTCCATAATGAATTTCAATGGTAATGTTAATGAACAATAGTCATTTGTACGCCAGTGAATTCTGTGCATAAATGTCTCTTATTTGATGAAAATCAATAGAAGATTCCGAATATGAGACTATTTCATTGAGTTATCTGTTAATGCAATTTCTTTATGTTTGTTGATCTATATATTTTAGTAATGAGCTGGTGATATGTTTTGATTTGATTTCAAAGTTTAATGGTGATGAATTGTTATATGTCTTGAATTAGCACTATGAATGAATGAAGTATAAAATATTCTATGAATTGTATCATTTTATGGTTTTTTAGTTATTTGAAAGAAATGCTCATTATGAAGTTTATATGTCTGAATTAAAAGGAATTTACATTTATGTTTTCTGTTCCAAGATCCGTTCTATCATTTTTATGTTTATTTACACCCCCCAAAATGTTAAGTTAGTTCATATAATGTAGTTTACACCCTTTACCAACAAGCCCCTTGAATATTCCAGCTGCATAGGCCACTGAATAACATCAACACAATTGAGAAACAACTACATAGACCTTGGAAGATAGGTGGCTATAGGTTGTTTATCTTTTTCAGGAGAAATAGAGTAGCGATATTCTATTTTAATGTTGTTGTGTTATTTTGACCATCAACAAGTATGAACCCCTCATTTAAGTCAAACATTGGTCTTTTGGATTTGAACACTGATGAGGTAAAAATAACCTCATCATAATAAAATCTAGAAAGCTTACTTTTGCTAACTCAATCCTAAGCCTGTGCCAATTTATTAAAATTTAGGAGAAGTAATTGTTTATTTTAAGGAAAATTATGGTTTCTTTCTTTCTTTTGATCAATTGAGGAAATTTACCAAATCAAGTTTAATGGGTTGACTTGAGCATTTTTGTAGGAATAACAGGTCATCATGTGGATGTTGCAGAAGTTTAACCAACACGTGCTTCAAGAGTAATGTTGCGAACCCACTCCTAGATGCCTGGATGATGCACCGAAGATTTAGTTTCCGTTCTTTAAATTCTGTTGTTAAAAATTTATGGCTCTTCTCAAGCCTTCTTCATGTTTATGAGCTTTAAAGACATCAAAGTAAGTTTTAAGTTGAGGAAGACTTTTTTAATGGCTATCCATTCCATCTTAAATTTAGGATTTAGTTATAAAGTTATCTATAAGAATGTAATTTCACAAGTGATGAAAAAGAGAGAAGAAGTATCGTTATGCTGTTCACATGGTTTTTCAAATACTGCTGAAATGAGTTATCTAATTTCTGTCTATTGATAATCTGTTGAATTATGAGTGATGATGACTGTTCGTAATGGGTAGACTCCAAAAATAGTAGCTTATGTGATTTAAAGATGAGGTGTTAACCCGCGAGCTGGCCACTCAAGGGAATTAGTTTAGATAGATACACATTTTTCTGTTATGTTGTTTCATTTGTTAAAGCTAGATATCTGTTCAGTAGGATGTAATTAAGTTTGTTAAGAGTTGAGTCTGAAGTTCCAGAGCACCATTGTTTTAATTAGTACGAGTTATCTTTTGTAGTTGATAAAATATTTTATTGTTTAAAATGTTTCATTGTCTATTCACTTACTTTTTTGCTTCCATAGTATATCAGTTGTTTAGTTTGCTTGTTTCTATGCTTTCTAGTTTAGTTGTGTTGCTTTCTAAATTAGTTGTCTTATGCTTTTTAACTTAGTATTTCCTGTTCTTCTTAGAGTAAGATTATTTTCTAGTTAAATAGGAATGGCCTTAGATTAAAATTGATTCCGATAGTTTAAGATAAAACAAAAAATACAAATGAGTTATCCAAATCATCTACTTCTGCAAACTACCTTGGGCACTACCCGGTCGATTAATTGACATCCAATTATTCTAAAGTAGTAGGACCTAACAATAGCCTATCAATTTTTGGTGCCGTTTTCGGGGACCTTAAAAATCCTTTGTGCTTAAGTGTTATTAGGAGATGGTTTGAATACCAAGTTTTATGCCAAAATTTTCCCAGTCGGCTTCCTTTTCTGCATGGTCCAGAAAAGAGACCCTCACGGATGTTTTATACCAAAGACCCCCCCAAAATACGTACCAATCATACCTAGGGAAGCCCAAGGCTCAGATGACCACACTTCTAAAGAATTATTTGAGCCTACTCCACCTGAGGCTTTCCATTATTTACCTGTCGAGCAACTGGCATAACAAATAGTTATAGAGGAAAATGTTTTTGAGGAACATACTCTTCTGAACATCATGGGAGATCATAGAGCTGAACCTAACCTCAACCTCCTAGAACGTTTACCTATCCTATTACGTTGGATGCTGACACTGATACTATCATGAAGAACATTTCCCCAACCTTACTTCCAACCTTTCATGGTTTATCCTCAGAAGACCCAGACCAATTTCTCTTTGAGTTTAAAGTCCCATGTCAGACATGATTACAAGAATGAGAACCAAAAGTTGAAGCTCTTTCCGTCGACTTTAAAGGACTCAACAATGCGCTGGTTTATGGGATTGGGTTCTGGTAGTATAACATCCTGGGGGGAAATGGAGACTGTCTTCTTGCAAAACTACCAGAGTTACTGTAGGGTAAGTGATCGTAAGGAGGAGCTATTTAAATTGAGACAAAACAAGGATGAAATTTTAGAGGATTATCTTGATAGGTTCCTCTTCCTCTCCAAAAGATGTGGAGAAATGACCATTAGTGTTGAGATTCTCAAAACAATTTTTCTTAAAGGTCTTGATGATGGCGCTCAAAGAAATCTTGATTTAATGGGAAAAGGTGATGTATCTCAATCAACTCTTGAAGAAATATGTGAGTTATGTTGAAATTCCTCCCATACTCGGGGAGGAATCCACAAAACTAATCTTTTTAAAGGGTCTAACGAGATAGGTAAGCTCCGCAAAGAAATAGAAAATATGAAAAATGGAAATTCTCGTTCAGTTGAATACCACATTAGATGGTATACAAGCTAAAACTCGCAACCCTGAGACCTTGTCAATTTATTGTCTGAGGTGTCTGAATAAACACTTGTTGCACGAATGCCCCTTGGACAGAGTCAATGTTTGTCAAATTTGTGAGCAAAACCAACCTACAAATCAGTGTGAAATTTTGTTGGATATCAAGAATACTAAGAAAAAAACCATTCAGGTTGAAGAAGAGATAAATGCCTTAAACCAATGTCAAGGAGGTAGTTTCCCTTATGGACAGAATTCTAATTCTACATGGAGGCCACAAAATAACTGGGCTCACAACCAATGGACTGCATCTTGATATCAGTCACCTCCACCACAACCTAACTAGGGAACTCCTTATTGGGGATCCCTTGAATGGAAAAACCACACATGGGGAAATCAGCAATGGTCAAATCAACCCCAACAACAGTGGTATCAACAACATGTTGCCCCCCAATGGAATCGCGCATAAAATCATTTTTAAACTGAACCTAGGAGGAATCAACAATAGAATATGTTACCTCCAGCTCAAAACCCTCCTCAGAATGAGTAGGTAAATCAACCTCAGCTTCCAGCGCAACCGCTTCCCAATCCTAAGAATAATCACCAGAATACTCCAGTCTATTCTACCGAACATGAAAATGTTATAGGGCTTAATGCGATACACTTCAGAAATGTGCAGTTGCATTCTGGTCGAACTTTTCAACCTCCGACCATTGAAAAAATAGTGGAGGAATCTAAGCCTAAAATTCCAATAAAAGACACATTGTCTAATCAGGATACCACTCCTAAGGAAAAAGAGCCTTTTTCAGTGGTAGGGGCTGCTGACTTGTCTTAGGGGGAGGAAGTTCAGTCCTTAAGTCAACATAAGGAGGATCCTATTCCAAAGGAGAAAAGGATGGAACCATATCTAGAACGTTTAAAGTCCATAACTTTGGAAGATACTCCGAAAGTATCCTTGGCTACATAAACTGCGTTAATTCAGGAGATTAAGCAGTTACAAATTGAAGTTCCTTTATTGCAAGCAATAAAGGAAATTCTTGAAATAAACCAGTTAATCAAACAAATATGTATAAAAAAACTAGGTAGGAAGCCAAAAAAGATAAATACCATTCATATTGATGGTTATTTAGTTGATTTTCTATCTAGAAAGACTATCACTCTGAAATACGATGATCCTGGGAGTCCACTTATAACTGTTACAATCAATGAGGCAGCAATACCAAATGCACTAGTGGATCTAGGGGCATCTATTAACGTGATGATTGTGGATGTAATGGAAAAATTAGGTTTAACTAATTTATGTCCTACAATCACAGTCTTACAAATGGAAAATCAGTCTATAGCCATCCCTAAGGGCATCATTAAAAACATCCTTGTCAAATTTGATGGATGGGAATAGCCAGTCGAGTTCAAGGTAATCCAGTCGCTTACACCTAAGGATAGTTATCCTATAATTCTTGGAAGACCTTGGCTGGCCACGGTTGCTGGTAAGATTGATTGTAGGGAAGGGGGAATGACCATTTCGTATGGTCAAGATAGTAAACGTTTGTTCTTATATTCCCTTGCCAAGTCTACTGAGCATAAAAAGGTCTAGGTTGATTAACCTGAGGAAACCAATGGTTCAGAGAGTTTAGCCTCCCTAGGCATGGTAGTAATTAAACAACATGGGGAAGAACTAGAGGAAGAGTTAGTAAGCGACGTTGCATGACATGCTATAACCCCGAATGAGGAAGAAATGATGGATGCTCCAAGAATTTTTGGGCAACCAATTGATATAAGTGGAATGGAGCACAATTATGCTACAATGGGAATGTCGTGTCCCTTAGCAAATATGATTCCCAGAACAAGAAATTTCTTTGAATACGTCACGAGCTTTCACCAGCTTATACCTCATAATTGTCCTCTCAACTCGTTGTTGCAACCTATGTATACTGTCACCTTGGTCCATCTTGGAACAAAATCGATAATGCTATTACCAGGAAAAACTTTGAATATCAATAGATGGTTGACAGAAACTCAAGAGGATAAGTTGTTTAATATGTTGGTACAAAGGTCTAGAGATTTTGGTTGGGATTATACAGATATGAGGGGAATTAACCCAAGTGTTTGTACTCATCACATTTAAACTGACATCAGTATAAGACCTGTTCGCTAGCCACAAAGGAGACTCAATCCCGCATTAAAGGATTTGGTCAAAATTGAGATTGAGGAAATCCTTCGTGTTGGATTTATTTATCCAATATTTGATAGTAAGTGGGTATCACCTATGGTGGTAGTCCCAAATAAAAATGGGAAGTGGAGAATTTGTGTAGATTATCGAGAACTCAATAAAGCCACTTATAGAGATTATTTTCCCCTACCATTTGTTGATCAGGTTTTGGAAAACTTGTTTGGGAGGAAATATTTCTCCTTTCTTGATGGATTTAGTGGTTACAATCAGATACAGGTTGCTCCAGAAGATGAGGACAAAACCATGTTTACCTACCCATGGGGCATGTTTGCATATAGAGTGCTTCCTTTTGGAATGTGCAACGCTCCAATGACCTTCCAGAGAGCCGTTCTTTCCATATTTTCTGCTCTCATTAATGATTGTGTCGAGGTCTATGGGTCAACATATGATGAAGCTCTTCAGAACCTAGATCAAGTTCTACAAGTTTGTGAGGAAAATAGACTATCCCTTAGCCATGAAAAATGTTTAATAGTGGTGGAACAAGGAATAGTCTCGGGTCATTATATTTCCTTTGAGGGAATAAAGGTCGACGCTAAGAAAATTGAAGTCATCCAATAGTTGACTATCCCTCAAACTAGGACAGATGTGAGAATTTTTCTTGGACATGCTAGTTACTATAGAAGGTTCATTGAAGGCTTCAGTAAAATTGCAGCTCCTATGTTTTCTCTTTTATAGAAAGATGTAGAATTTGTTTGGACACCTAAGTGTCAGCTATCATTTGAAACCATAAAGGAAAAGCTTATCTTTGCTCCCGTTCTGTAAGGACCAAACTAGAGTATTCCCTTCCATATCTATGTAGATGCATCTGAAAATGCTATTGGTGCAGTTCTGGGACAAGAAGATGAGAGCGGAGGAAAGTATGCTATATATTTCATCAGTAAAAATCTTACTCTTTTAGAAAGGAATTATACAACAACAAAAAATAAATTTCTAGATGTTGTTCATGCCATTAAGAAGTTCCGCCACTACATTACGAGGTATAAGGTTACGGTTTATACAAACCACATGGCTGTGAAGTACCTAATGAATAAACCCATAGTTAATGGTCGAATTATGAGATGGTTATTGCTCCTTCAGGAGTTTAATGCCACGATTATTGATAATCTAGGGAAATATAATGTGGTAGCAGATTTTCTGTCATAAATCAAACATGAAGAAGATGACAATACTCCTGTACAAGATGATTTCCCAGATGAAAATCTTTTTGCAGTTTTTGTAAAATCACCTTGGTTTGCAGATATCGCTAACTATTTAGCTGCTTCAGAGGTACGTCCTGGATTCATGACTAAGCAAAAAAAGCGTCTAATCAGGGAAAGTGCCCCGTTCAAGTGGATTAACATAATTCTATTTCATTGTGGGCCTCATATGATCCTATGAAGATGTGTGAGAGTGGATGAAATCTACAACATTCTAAGTGTCTATCATGATGATCCTTTAGGAGGGCATTACTTTGTAAAGAGAACTTCCCATAAAGTCTTAGGTTCCGGATACTATTGTCCCTCAATGCATAAAGACATTAAGAAATATGTTCATCATTGTGATGAATGTCAGAGGGTAGGAAGACCAACTGCTTCATCAGAAATTCCATTGCTGCCATAGGTAGTGCTCGAACCATTCGAGAAATGGGGTTTAGATTTTATCAGACCCATAGATCCTTCCTCTCAAGGGAAAGAGTACATATTGGTTTGCACTGACTACCTGATGAAATAGGCTGAAGCTCAAGCCTTACGTGTAGCTAGGGAAGAGCAAGTCGTCAACTTCCTCTATAATAGAATCTTCCTTAGATTTGGAGCCTCTCGAACTATCGTCACTGATCAAGGACCCCAATTTATGTCCAAGGTGCTCTTAGCATTTATCAACCATTTTTAGGTAAGCCATAGGAAGTCATCTCCTTACCACCCTCAAGTGAACAACCAGGTAGAAGTAACTAATAGAGAGCTTGAAAATATTTTAATGAAAACAATTTCTTCTGGAAGAAAAGAATGGGCCAAGAAAGTCCCTGAAGTCATATGGGCATACAAAAGACTGGGCCAAGAAAGTCCCTGAAGTCGTATGGGCATACAAGACAACCTGGAAATCTACGACTAGATTCAACCCCTATGAGCTCATTTTTGGGAAGAAGCCTCTTCTTCCCATTGAATTTGAACTACAAACTCTATGAAAAACTATGGAACTAGGTCTGGATTTAAAACAAGCCCAAGTTGAACGAGTTATGCAACTAAGTGAATTGGACGAGCTTCACCTAGACGTCGTCCATCAAACTGAACTAATTCAACATCAATGGAAAGTATGGCTTGACAAACATATTAAGGAGAGGGAGTTTCATAATGGAGACTGGTCCCTTCTATTCAATTCAAGATACAAAGATCATAAGGGAAAGCTCAAGACTCATTGGTTGGGACTTTATGAGATTGATGAAGTCTTTTCGAATGGAACTATTCGGTTGAAACCAATTGATGGTGACACATGCACCCTGTTAGTTAATGGTCATCGCCTACATGTCTACCATAATCCGGTCAACAAGGAGGACTTTTCAAGGATGGTGGAAATGCAGGGCGAGGTCCAATGTGTTGACTCTGCCAAGGCATAGTCTATTTGGTAACAATGTTGTTAAAAAAATAAAATAAAAAATTATTTTCAAAAATGTGCAATAAAAGGACATGTATGCCAAGATATTTCCCTTCATTAAATTTTTCTTTTTTTGGACTTAGCTAATTTTCATTCCTTTTTGCAAGACTTCTTCAATACGAGAAAATAACTTCCGGAGCACCCTTCAAAGATGCTTCAGAACATTATGATGCCAGAGCCAGATGCTCTGGAACCAGACGGTTTTCATACCCGATGCTCCAAAAATTGTACAAAGCTCATCATGTTGAAAAGGCGTTTTGCACTAAGGTTAAAAGATATTGAAGTTCAAAATTCCTTATGATATCATTCCGTTGCTACTCTAGAACCTTTCATTCCGTTGCTGCTCTGATTGCATCTTTCAACGATGCTCCAGAACCTTTCATTCCATTGCTGCTTTGGCTGCATCTTTCAGTGATGCTCTGGAACCTTTCATTCCAGTTTTGCTCCAACTACATCTTTCGACGATGGTCCGGAACTTCCATTTCATTTCTTTTCATCTTCATCTTTTGGCGATGCTCCAGAACCTTCATTTCATTTCCGTCTCAGATGCGTCTCACATCGATGCTTCTGAACTTATCTGCCTTTTTTTTATCACAAATGCAAAACTCTTGCATGCTCCAGAACTTATGTATGAGTTTCGAGTGCGATGTCAAAATTGCGTGCTCCGGAACTTATCATTTGTATTCTGCCACCTTTTTCAAAAATTTAAATTTCGCGATTCTTCTGCCAGAATATCTCATACATATGTCTTTCTATTTTTTCTTTAGTCATAAATACGCCACCCAATTTCATACTCCTCATTCATATCTCTATCACCCATATAATTCCGCACCCATATCATAATAAATCCCCCGTCACCTCAGCCAATGCCTTCACGTCATCCTGTCAAATCTGTAAGGTATAAGATCTTCGAACGATCACTGAACGCAAGTAAGTATTAATTTTCACTTTAAGTAGGTAGTTATTTTTGAATAAAGAATAATTAATTGGCACAAAATTCACTCCCAATTTAGCAATTTGTTCCACTCGGTGATCAACTACTTATACAACAAAGCCTTTTGCATGCCTCCATGTAGATTAAAAATCATTGAAGAGTAAGCTGCAAATAAGACAAATAAGTGATTTTAGAGGCAATATTTTCAAAAGTGCTGCATGAAAGATTTGTGCCAGAATTGAAGTCTTTTCCAGAGTGGAAAATAAAGAAATGGGGGGTGGTAAAAGAAAGGCAGAGCTGGATTTAGCAGAAAAGTTGTTAGGATTGAGCAATATCTTCAGGTTGTTCAAAGAAGCAGACTGGTTAAACTTCATCAAAAAATTTGAGGGCTATAACGAAAAGCTGGTAAGCTCTTTTGCTGAGAACTACACTAATGGCGAGGTGGTAGTTCATGGGAAGAATTTCAAGGTAAGTTGCAAAAGTATTTCCCGCTTATCTAGATTAGAGAATACAAGCATAAAAATAAAGGAAATCTCTTAAATTACGTACCAGAAATTATCTGAATTGTTTGTTAGAGAGGGAGACCCACACCCAATGGTAGTAATAAGTACCAGGGGAAAAAATGAAGGGTTCTAGAGAACCTCCATATTAGAACCTTGGGGCACTGCTGTTGCATGGATTATAAAGTATTTTACTTGTGAGGGTCAGCTAACTGTAGTTGTAGGACTTGCCTTTCGTATGTTGACCCATTTACGTCATGGGAAGGAGGACCCAACTCTTAGGGTTAACATGCCTGAATTCTTGTGTGATTCCTTAAACACTTCCATAGAAAGGTATAAAACAGGGACTGAGCCTTTGAAACATCATGGGTTAATTCAACTAATCTACAAGTACCACTTCCGTAAGAAACTTGAGGGAAAATGGGAGAAGCCTGCAATTGTAAGAACCATAGAATTAGGGGAATCGTCCCACCAGGCTATTACACCATCCAGAGCAATTTCCCCTAAGGGATCTCTAGCTCCAGAAGCTCTTAATCCCACCACTTCTAGTGAGGATTTGCTAAACCTCTTCAGGGATGAATTCAAAACCCCTGACCTGCCAGAATAGGTTGATATTATTTATTCTGACACAAGTAAACCCAGAAAGAAGAGAAAGGGGAAAAATAGAACACCCGTCACTTTCCAAGAATTGCCTCCACTCAGAAGGAGTAAGTGGTTAGCTTCTAATTTCTCTGAAACCCCAATACAAAGTAAGGAGGGAAGTTCACAAAAGAAAAAGCCTAAGCGACCACCTGAGCCCATAGAGATTTTAGAGCTTGCTAGTGAAGAGGAGGTACCCCTAAATAAAGAAGGCTTAGGTGAAGAGTTTCCTTCCCACTCTGCACATGTGGAGGAAATATTCAATGATGAGATTTAGGGAAGAAAACCTGAGGGGGATGACAGTGTGCCAGAAAATTTGTCACCCATTGTGAATAAAATTGTTGAAACAGCTGAAACAAGTAGTGCCATTGCTGAATTAGAAAAGTGTAAAGTAGAAATTGATGATTTACAAAGACAATTGTCTAAAGTTAACGAACTTATAGAATTGTAGAAAGAAGAATTTACTGTGCAAATAGTTATAATAAATAAAAGAGACCAAGAAATACAAGGCTTGAAGCTTCAATTGCAGGAAAAGGACTCACTAATCTATAAGTTACAAGAGAAAATGCAAGAACAAAATCAAAAGCATAAAACTTATAGTGTTGACATTTCAAACAAAGATGCAGAGATGGAAAGAATAATTTTTTTTTTTGTGCTTATGCTCACAACTTTCGAGGAGGACAAGAAAACAAAAACTGAAGAGTTGAATGCTTCCATCAGCAGGGTAGTTGAACTAGAACAAGACTTGAAGGAATGCACTGTAAAACCTCAAATGGAGTCCAAAGAAATTCAGACTGAACCAGTTGTAACTAATTGGTTCCAGGTCCGCATTCCACCATTGCTAATGAAATGGATGGAAAAGTGTTACTTCCTTAGGAATTTCCAAGCTGAAAATTACAGGCTAAAGAAGGAACTGGTGCTCCTGAAGGAGTCATTTCATAGGGCCTATAGAGGAAAGCAGGATGCATGTCAACTAGTGGACTGTTTATTGAATTATAGAAGACCATCAAGAATTTACTCAATGTTTTTGAATGAAAAATGGCTAAGATGGAAATTGTTTAGGATCTATAATGATCAGCCCTACAAGCCTAATGATAAAGAGTTTGCTAAAATATTTGTAGAGTCAACTCCTAAAGACCAAGATCTAATTTGTGAATTCTTTCTGCATGACTTGTTATTAGAAAATCACATAGATTTCTTCATCAACTTGTTTGTAGGAGAGGTAGAACTGAGAGCATTTCTCTTCACCATGAGGAATCAAATTCATTGGCAGGATCAAACAAAACAATTTGCATAGACAGAGATAACAATGGGTCTCCAAATAAGATCCCCAAATTCAAGGCCTGATGGGTTCAAAGCTACATTTTTGTCTCTCGTTGTTAATTATAAAATGAAGGAAAGGTATGACAACAACCTCAAGCTGTGTTATGATAATTTCATGGGAAATGGATAGAAGTTGATTGGAAAAGCATGGCATGCTTGCGAAGAAAGATTCATCCCTCTACCAACTTACTTAAAGAAAAGAGAGGTTATTTCCCCTCTAAATATTAGGTGGTCATTCAGAAGGGCATATGCCTTAGTTAAAATACTGAAGACTCTAAGGACAAAATGGATAGGAATGAAATACAAACCTTTCTTGCTACTCAATCCACCCCCAACCTTCAATATTTCCATAGATCAGAATGATGGACTTTTCAATGAATGGAGGGAGAGTGTGATGTTTCACAGAGGGTTCATTCATAACCCTAAAGCTTTGGATGCATCAGACAGGGAGACACATGATCTCAGTACTCTTTATGAGGAATGGAATAGGACTCAAGGGTTTAACTATGGAGCAGGAGGACCTACCAAAAATTAGGTAGGGGAGGAAATGATGAGGTAAAAATAATCCCATCATAATAAAATCTGGAAAGCTTACTTTTGCTAACTCATCCTAATCCTATGCCAATTTATTAAACTTTAAGAGAAGTAATTGCTTATTTTAAGGAAAATTATGGTTTCTTTCTTTCTTTTGATCAATTGAGGAAATTTACCAAAGCAAGTTTAATGGATTCCTTGAGCATTTTTGTAGGGAATAACAGGTCATTATGTGGTTGTTGCAAAAGTTTAACCAACATGTGCCTCAAAAGTAATGCTGCGAACCCACTCCTAGATGTCTGGATAATGCATCGAAGATTTAGTTCCTGTTCTTTAAATTCTGTTGTTAAAACTTTATGGCTCTTCTCAAGCCTTCTTCATGCTTATGAGATTTAAAGACATCAAAGTTAGTTTTAAGTTGAGGAAGACTTTTTCAATGGATATCCATGCCATCTTAAATTTAGGATTTATTTATAAAGTTATCTATAAGAATGTAATTTCACAAGTGATGAAAAAGAGAGAAGAAGTATCATTATGCTGTTCACATGGTTTTTCAAATACTATTGAAATGAGTTATCTGATTTTTGTCTATTGATAATCTGTTGAATTATGAGTGATCATGACTATTCATAATGGGTATATTCCAGAACTAGTAGCTTATGTGATTTAAAGATGAGGTGTTAACCCTTGAGTTGGCCACTCGAGGGAAGTAGTTTAGATATATAAGTATTTTTCTTTTCTGTTGTTTCATTTGTTAAAGCTAGATATCTGTTCAGTAGGAAGTAATTAAGTTTGTTAAGAGTTGAGTCTGAAGTTCCAAAGCACCATTGTTTTTATTAGTATGAGTTATCTTTCGTAGTTGATAAAATATTTTATTGTTTAAAATGTTTCATTGTCTGTTCACTTACTTTTCTGCTTTCGTAGTATATCAGTTCTTTAGTTTTCTTGTTTCTATGCTTTCTAGTTTAGTTGTGTTGCTTTATAAATTAGTTGACTTATGCTTTTTAACTTAGTATTTCCTATTCTTCTTAGAGTAAGATTATGTTCTAGTTAAATAGGAATGGCCTTAGATTAAAATTGATTCTGATAGTTTAAGATAAAATAGAAAATATAAAATGAGTTATCCAAATCATCTTCTTCTGCAAACTGCCTTGGACATTGCTTGATCGACTAATTGACATTCAATTATTCTAAATTAGTAGGACCTAACAACAACCTATCAAAAAATTTAGAGGTCTAGCATGTTCTTGAACACCTTGGTATTGTCAATGAAGTTTTTCTAGTTTCATCTAGGGTAAAAAAAACACCTCCATCCATTCTCAAAAAATTTTACAAAAACCCATCTCAAAAATAACTTTTAGAACTTTTGAAAAATCATCTATGATTGACTTTTGGTAAATCCTTAGATCAAAATCAAAATAGTCTTATTTAGCTAGGTGTGTGGGAATGAATCCTTTCTCACACATTTAGTTAAATTAGCACCCCTTTTGGGAAAGTTAATTCTAAGATCACATCTAACATCTTGGGATCTACGAGTTCATTATCCAAATCAAACCAATCAAAATAAAAAAATCCTAAGGTCTAGTATTGATCCAAAGTTCTAAAAAAGTTCAAACATTCACATCTTTCATCCCCCATTTATCATCATCATCATTTGATCCTACAAAATCCTAGAATTTCCTTTTGTACCTAAAGTTTAGATCAACCAAAGGAGTTAGAGGTTCACCTCCCATATTCCTAAAAGTTGATCCCAATTTTATGCTCCAAACAAGCTCACATTACAATAAGATCATGAAGAAAAAAAAATAAATATCAACCTCAAGTGATTTAAGTCAAACAAAATTCAACCCTAAGGTATCTATCAACCCTCCACTTAATCCCCCTCAACTACCTCAAGATCCTCAAGAGGGAGGATGCCAAGTGGAGGATGTCACAAATAACTTCAAAGAGATGTTCCAAGATGAAATACTTGAACTAGTTCAAAATCTTGAAACTCACAAACTTGTCAACACATCCATGAGGATAAATCCCACCCAATACATGTTGGAATTGGCAAAAGAAGGGGCTAAAATCCCTTCCAATTTTTTATGTGAGTACTATTGTTGAACAACCTTTGGAGAAAATAACACAAAAATCATTCATGCCTTCATTTCCAGGAATCATCCAACCAATCAATCAACCCTCATCATCTCACGCCCCAAGTCAACCTATTATTACCAAGGGAATTTCACTACTCCAAGCCCTTCAAGGGAATCCACTTGTCAACAACCAAAATTTGGAAGCTAATACAACATTGGGTATGCCAAACACTGTCCCACAAGACCCTAAGCAACCATATGTTCCGCTCATCTTCCATGATACAAATAATTCATGCACTTTTTATGCCAGCAACACATACTCTATTGATACACAAGCATACAATCCCAACATATCTCAAGGACAAGTGGATATTTTCAATGCTTCATCCTCACTTCCACAAGGTAAAAAATCAAAAATATTCCCACCATTCCCTATCTTGATACCATCATCCACACCAATTCAAGGTATATGCCAAATACCTTCATTAAACACATCAATCCAAAACCAATCAAATCAAGTCAACCCCCCAAGCACAAATTAAATCAACACATCTATCATACAAAATCCTCCAAACGTTCCAATGATATCACAACAACAAATGGCATCAAACCAAATCCCTCAACCAATCATCACATCATCTACAACACCTCAAACATCCCAAAATCTAGTCTCCCAAGGATTAGGCATATCAACCACACCATCTATCAACCAATCCATTATCATTACACAACAACCACCTCAAGAAAAACCTCAAGAAACACCTGAACAACCACCCCAACAACCTCTTACATCACATCATCTCACACCATCCCACAAAATCCCTCACCTCCACCTTCAGATCCAAAAGCAACAAATTAGTATAGTATCACATTGCAAGCAACGCAACAAGCTTACCAAAAGGCCTTACAACAATTTCAAGCCCAACAAGCTCAATCTCAAGAACAAGGTCAAGGTCAAGCACAAGCACATGCACAAGCAAAAGCACAAGCATAAGCACAAGCAAAAGCACAAGCACAAGCACAAGCACAAGCACAAGCACAAGCACAAGCACAAGCACAAGCACAAGCACAAGCACAAGCACAAGCTCAAGCTGAAGCTCAAGCCCAAGCACAAGCGCAAGATTTTCTACAACAACAAAAAGCTGCATGAAAAGCACAACAAGCACAGACACACACCCAAGCACAAGTTCAATACCAAGCACAACAAGTGCAAGCGCATGCCTTGTTATAATAACAAGCTTATCACAAGCATTGATAGCACAACAACAACAAACAACACAAAAACATGCCCAATAATAGGCACTATTAGCACAATGACAATAGAAACAAAAAAAATCCCAACAACAAGCATTGTTGGCACAACAACAACAACATGCATACCAAAAAGCATTGCTCACACAACAAATTTTCCAAAAACATTTTACAAATACACAACAAAATGCATTGAACCTTAACACGCAAGCCACCCCATCCTTCACCCAATAAACCATACCATCCCAAAACACATACATTCCACCACCTGATCCACAAAATGATCTTTCCACATAGGTCAAGTTTCTCTCACAACAAATACAAGAAATATAATTAGGAAAGACAAAGAAATCACAAACACAAGGAAATTTTGTGCCCCTATCCATTTGATAGAAGCATTGCTATGGTTCCATTCCCACCAGGATTTGAAATACCAAAATTCAACAAATATCGAGGAAATTGAAATACTGAGGATCACATCAGAGAATTCCACGTACATTGTATGGAAGTATCATATGATGATTGCTATTTGATGCGACTCTTCCCCAAAAGCTTGGTTGGTCCAGCAATGGAATGGTTCTCCTGCTTAACCCTTGGAATCAAAAAGTTCTAAGAAATCATGGACTTGTTCATAGAAAACAACTCATTTAACTTAGGCATGAAAGTGAGCTTGAAAGAAATTTCCGACCTAAAATAGGCTAAGGGAGAGACATTTGTTGCTTTCTTACAATGATGGAGATCCAAATCCAACAAAAACAAATGGTCCATGCTAGAGGAACAAAAAATTGAAACCATCATCTCTAATCTTGAAGGGAAGCTATACTTCCATTTGAAAATTTAATGCATCACAACATATGATCAACTGATCCCCAAGGCTCTCAACATTGAATGAGCCCTCATAGCACAAGGGTGCACACCCGTGTACCAAAACAATAGACCATCAACAAACTACAATGACAAACCTCGTACATGGGCTAAAAATAAAAATGTTACCAATGATGGTGTAGTTGATGCCAAAGTTGTTATTAGTGCTCCAAGGAAAAACACACAAATATACCCACAAAACACTCATCAATTGCAAATCAACACACAACAACCCATTTATAGAAACACCCCACAAACAAATCCATCAAAATAATAACTAAATAACTAAACATTCAACAATGTGAATGCTCAAGGAGGATCACCCCCAAGGAACAAATATCCACCAAAACACAAGTATACACCATTAGGGGAATCCATTGAATCTATCATGCAACAACTAGTGCAAGAAAACCTCATCACACTCCCTATCTATAAAAATTACCAAGAACCTCAAGTTAGACCACCGTGGTATAATGAGAATCACCTTTGTGATTTTCACAAGATCAAGGGACACACAACATCTAGTTGTATAAGACTCAAAAATCTCATCTAGGACCTCATCGACAATAAGACCTTAACCATTGAACAACAACCAGGAAATCAAGATCTCAAGATATACATGAATCCCATTCCAGATCACAACAAAGGGAACACCAATGGAAAAGGAAAGAGTTACAACAATGTAAACCATATCTATGACCATGTTGTAGCATCATTGGATGAATGGGTAATAGTTACTAGTATCAAAGGGCCTAGAGCCAAGTGTGGAGTCACCACACATACCGACAATATTTATATCCCAGGACCATTTCCACCACCAAGAGCACCACCTGCCAATCTGAAATCTAACCCTAGTGGCTATAAGGTATTGGAACAACTAAAAAAGATCCTCACCCAAATATCCATCATGGAGTTGCTTAAAATATTGCCTGCACATAGGGATATTCTAGGGAAGACCTTATTTGCATCCTCCATTCCCACAAACATTGATATAGACCAATTTCAAGCTATGGTCGAACTCATTACTAGACCACATATCCTTACATTTTCTGAGAATGACCTCCCGATGCAACCATCACATAACCGTGCACTCCATCTTGAGGTCTTGGTACATAAGAATAAAGTCAAGAGAATCTTGGTGGATGGGGGTGCAGGTTTAAATATTTGTACCTTGAAACTAGTCAAAAATCTAAGCTTTTGAGAGGATGTTATTGAAAAAGGGAAAGGTATCACCATTAGGGCTTATGATGATCAAGAATGAGTGTCTCAAGGCATCATTGAACTCCCCATTCAAGTGGGGCTAGAAATCATGGAAACCACTTGTCAAGCCCTTGACCTTGACCTTCCCTTCAATATTATCCTAGGGCGTCCATGGATCCATGGGATGCAATCTGTCACATCTATATTCCACCAATGTGTAAAATTCCCTTACCATAATCAAGGAGTTAGGATCGATGGTGACCCCAAACCTTTCTATTATTTTAGGAATATAGAATCCAAATATTACAAGATCCCCCAAGTTCCAAAAAATGATGAGGGACCCACATCCCCCTATGTCGACCCATCCACTTTAGCCTCCACATCTGAGACAAAGACACCTTCCATCTCGACTCTCCCAGACATTAAGGTTGTAATCCAAGATAATGGGTGTGAGGACTATAAATTGACGAAGAGTGCCTTTGTGATAGGAGATTTACCTTAATATCTTATATCTCATAGAAAAATGTAGCCAATCGACACATCTTATACCTTCAGAGTAGAACCTACCACCTTCAAAAATTGGGGAGACCTAAGCAAAGAGGTGGTGGATGAAAAGGATATATTAATCTTGTTGTATTAAGATGAAATACCCGTCCCCATTCTTTCAATGGAGGAAAGCAACAAAGGTCTACAATTAATGCTTGGCTGGGGCTACAACAAGAATGAAAAGCTCAAGGAAAATAAAAATGGCCTATTAGAACCTATCATTCTAGAGAAGCACCTTAAGAATATTGGCCTTGGATGTACCCCTATGAGTATAACCATTCTTGGCAAGCGTACCCCTCTTAAAGAAGTCAAAGCTCCTCCTCAATTACCGATATCCACTGGCCTACCCCTAGATAAATATACTTTCAATATAATTGACCTATATGAGGAGGATTCAAATTTCTTCATGATCACCACCATGTCATTTGAGTCAAGCAACCCAGTCCTTTTCCATGGGGTACCTACTATTGGAATATGATGCCATTTGGGCTAAAGAACACTAGAGCTACATATCAAAGGGCTATGAATTTGATCTTTCATGACATGATCCACAAATCTGTAGAAGACTATGTGGATGACATGCTAGCCAAATTAAAGAAACTTCAAGACCACATATCGACACTAGGCCCAATCTTCGATAAACTAGAAGATTATAAGGTATGATTAAATCCCAAGAAATGTGTCTTTGGAATAACTTCAGGAAAGCTCTTGGGATATATTGTGTTGATAGGGGAATCAAAATAGACCCTGCAAAATTCAAGGAAATCTTAGACATGGAGGCTCCACGAACACTGAAACAACTAAGAGGCTTGCAAGGAAGACTTCAATCAATCCAGAGATTCATAGCACAATTAACAGATAAAACCATCCCATACTCTCATCTCCTCCATAAAGGGGGTAACATATAAGTGGGATGAGAAGTGTGATCAAGAATTTAATCAAATCAAGGAATACTTGTTAACACCGCCAATCCTCATGCCACCAATCCTGAACAAACTATTGATCCTTTACATTTCAGCTATGATAGTAGCTCTTGGTGCTCTTCTAGCTCAACATGATGAAACATGGAAAGAAAGAGCTATCTAATACATAAGTAGAATCTTGGTGGGAAATGAGCTAAAATACACATTCATTGAGAAAGCTTGTCTTGCAGCCATGTTTGCATCATAAAAATTCAGGCACTATATGTTGGCCCACTAGATTAAGCTTATCTCCAAGATTGATCCCCTTAAGTATCTCTTATCCAAAGCAATGCTCATAGGATGAATGGCTAAGTGGGTCATGATCTTGACATAGTATGACATTGAATACGTGGAATGAAAATCCATCAAGGGATAAGTAATTGTAGATCAATTGGCCGATGCACCTATATATGCCGAGAACCCACTAGTATCAAGTTACCAGATGAGTCAATCTTCAACCTAAATGTCGTAGACCATTGAAAGGTATACTTTGATAGATCATACACGCATAATGGGTTAGGAGTAGGAATCCTCTTCATCACACAATAAGGGGATTGTATCCCAAAATCATATAGGTTGTCTTTCCCTTGCACCAATAACATTGTGGAGTATGAAGCTCTTGTCATAGGACTTCAAATTACAATCAATGAAAAATTATGGCATTCAAGATTTATGGGGATTCACAACTAATTATCAATCAAGTCAATGTTGAATATCAAACTAAGGATGATAACTTACCCCATACAAAAAGCTGGTGGAGGATCTCAAGGATTTCTTCATTGACATAATATTTGAGCAAATATCGAGGGTAAACAATAGAGCAGCTGATGCTATGGCTACAATTGGCTCATTGCTAGATATCCCAGGGAATGTCCATAAACATGAATTCCTCATAGAGCAGCTTCTCATACTAGCTTTTGAGGTACCAAAATCTGAGTTCGTGTGTGAAATCATTGGTCTTGGTGATCCTTGTGTGAACCCCAATCCTATACCTACACAAACACAAGAAACAAACACATTATTAGGTTCATATGAGAGTAAGAACAAGGATTCCCCATGAAATTCATTAGAAATGCTCAAAGATAAAAAGAAAATGAAGAACAAGATAAGAAACTAAGTTAAATCCTATTTAAGCAATGCAAATCCTTAATCCCATGGGTGAATTGGTGCCAATTATGTGTAGAAATTGGCCCTTTCCCAACTCCTTTGTAAGCTTGATGATTTGATGGAGATTGATCCAATTTATTGATGAAGAACAAGATGTTTTCTTGATAAAACTTGCAATAACCTAGCTATGGTGATGGCAAATGCTCAAGAAAATGGATGAAATTGCTCTAAATGTGAATATAATAACTTTGCTTTCAAATCGTGGATGAAGAATGAGAAGGAAAGCCTCTTATTTATAGATGTAATTGAGAGAAGAAGGGGAAAAATAGATGAATGTGGGATCATTCACCATACAATGGACAAGTGCCACTTTTCAAGATGTGAATGGAGGAAGGTTGAGCACATTTTTGTGATTGTGCACAATAAATGTTATTAGGTGGCATTTTAAATTCATGAAATGACTTGTTGAAGAGGGAAAGAAAATGACTTAAATGCCACTTGGATCAATGCACAAGGACATGTGAGAGGAATGAATGTCTTGTTGGATGTACAAATCCACTTGGAGGGATTTTCAAAGTTGGAGTAATATTCAATATGCCATGTTGAGAGAAAATAGGGATTTAATTAATTAATTAAATGTATTTTCATGTGCAAGTGGCAAAATCTAGAGAAATTTAGTGATTGAGATTAAATTAATCAATATTTGATCAATTTAATGAGAGATTAGGTGATTTGACACCTTTGACTTAGATTTTAGGATTTAAATAAATCAAAGTTGAGAGGAATAATGATTTTAGATTTAATTAAATAAAGGATTTTCTTTATTTAATTAGAGAGATGATGATATTAAATTAAACAAAGTTTAATTTATTTAATAAAATGACCTTAGGGATTTTAATCAAATAACATGAATTATTCAATTAAATGGAGATGGAGGGTTAATTAAATTAAATTGATTAATTTAATCAATATGGAAGAAATACTTAATTAGATAAATAATGATTTATTCAATTAAGGGATGAAAGGTGATGATAAACTGAGAAGGTGATTCAGGATGAAATGATGTTAGTAATCGGGATCAAGTGTGTCGGTCAATTTTCCATGTCTACACCTTGATACCATGACATATTAACCTACTTGAAAATAGGAGTCCTCCTTGTTGACATTACCGCAAATCTCAAGAAGACCTTCATTAAGAAACCATCTTGCTTCGTTATCTTAGGTGACACCCTCTACCATAGGAGTATCAAAGCAACCTTATTATGATGCCTTAACCCCGAGGAAACTTTGACTGCCTTAACATAAGTACATGATGGCATTTGTGGTTCACGCTCCAGTGGTATGACCTTGGCCAAGAAACTGATGACGATGGGTTACTACTGGCCTACTATGGAGAAATAAGATCACGATTATGTCAAGAAATGTATGCAATACCAACAACATGGGGACCTCATTCATGCACCAACTTAGGAGCTCTAGACAATCATAATGCCTTGGAATTTTTCATAGTTGGGGCTCGATCTCATAGGGAAAATCACACCTAACTCATATAATGAACATAAGTTCATTATCACTACCATAGAATACTTCACAAAGTGGGTGGAAGCCATTCCTATGACCTACAACATGGGAAATAAAATCTCTAAATTCATCCTAAATTACCTCATCTTCCGCTATGGTGTTCCCCAAGCCCTTATCTCAGATAATGAAACACCTTTCAAAAATTAGGATGTCCGTGAGCTATGCCAAAGATTTCACATCCAACATCTATTCTCTACCCCTTACTACCCCTAGGGAAATCGTCAAGCTAAGGCCACGAATAAAACCATCCTAAAAATCCTCAAGAAAATAGTCAATGAAGCTGATCATGATTGGCAGCTATAGTTGAACCCTGCCTTATGGGCTTACCAAACCAACATCTAAATAACTACAAGTGCAACACCTTACTCCCTTGTGTATGGATCAGCGACCATTCTACCCATTGAGGTCAAGCTCCCATCCTTGAGAATATCATTGCAAAAACTTATCACTGATGAAGAATACAAAGTGTCATGATTAAATGAGTTGGAGTTACTGGATGAGTGTTGTCTAGATGCTTTGAATCACCTACAAGTTTATCATAACCATATAAAGATGAGTTACAACAAGAAGATCAAAAGTAAGTCCTTCTAGGTTAGAGAGCTTGTGTTGAAAGAAAATCAAAAAAATGTACCAAATCCAAACAACAAGGGAAAATTTGAATCTAATTGGTTAGGACCCTTCATTATAACAACAAGTTACAAGTTAGGGGAATATAAGTTGTCCACACCAAAAGGTGAGCCTCTGCATGAGCCCATCAATAACTCCCATCTCAAAAAGTTTTATGCCTAAGCTTGCGAGGTGTAAATCCAAAAATTAAAAAAAATTAGAAACTATAAAAATCCAAAAAGAAAAAGAAAAAGGATTGAAAATAGTAAAGAAAAAAAATGTCTAGTGAAAACCACTTCGGTGGCGCTTTGGGCAAGTACCTTGGTGAAAACCTAGCAAACAAGCACCTTGTGTAAATAATAACTTTCCATCCACCATGGATTCTTTGGCTTGTTCCACATCGCCTTCCATTGCATTCACCCATTGCATTTCCATCACCTACCTGTGTCTGCATCATAGCTTGATCTTGAGTCTGAATTGTGTTCCGTTTTAGTACTACTTGGCACATTCCTAAGGTCAGCTTGTCTTACCTATATCAGGGTAGTCTATCACATCACATTGGGGGAATTTCCTTGTACCTACATCAGATCAGATTCATGTATATCCTTGAAGTATTCCTTAAACACCAAAAAATCCAAAAACACTCATAAAACCAAAAAATTCAAAAAAAATCCAAAACATTTCAAAAATCCCCAAATAGGTCAAAAATAGAAAAAATTCAAAAACATAGTCATCATGTTGAACTGTGAGGCTTCTGCGTGTATAACGTAGGTAAGAATAATCTTTAATCAACCCCCGAGGCCCCTAAGATAGGTCCTTTACGTGTCCATCACAATAAACTGACAATCCAATTGTTCATATCTCATCAATAAATGAGTCTATGTTAGTCAAACTATGTGGTCTCTACATGTATAACGTAGGCAATGCTAATATTTGATCAGCCCTCAAGGCCCTTAGGATAGGTCCTTAGGTTAGGTTCTTGGTCAAAATCTCATAAAACATTAGAAAATTTGAAAATCAAAACATTTGTAACACAATCAAAAAACTCAAAAACAACCTCAAAACATTTCAAAAGGTCAAAAACATCCAAATATTTGAAAAAATCCATCCATCCCATTTCACCTTCAACCGCAATAAACATACACTCACAATAAATTGATCGTCACCTTTAACCTTTGGCAAAACAAGTGGAAACAAGTATGGAAAATTAAAAAGTATAAACTCAAACATCAAGGTCTTAAGTCTAGGTCAATAAGTAAACAAGTTGGTCAACTCTTGGTATCAATAGCCCATCATCTTGTTAGTTTCATAACCATCTGATAACATCATGTCCTAGGATATGTCTTTCCTAAAATGGACATCAACATCATACATCACCGTAGTTTAGTCTTGGCTAGAGGTATGAAGAACATTAACTTGTTTCTATACTTGATAGTTTATTTTGATTTATCTTACTGCGCTCATTCCAATGACCTCTCGATGTTGTCTAATCAAAATGATTTAGAGAGAAAGGAATGGGGCATTGATCATTATCTTTTGTTTGCTGTGTTTATTGGATTTTCTTGTAATATAACTTGGTGATACTTGCTTGGGTAGGTGTGTATGGAATAGGTTTTGAACAACTTAGTGACTATTATATTGTTAGGTTATGCCTTCCCTCCAAGATCAAAATTTCTGAAATACATCCTAGTGAGGTTTTTGTATGTCGAGTATGAATAAGGATACTCCTATCTGTTTTCTAAGTCAAAGTCCACTGCACTAGATACCACACCATCCTAGTTGTCTATACCTTGATGCATCGTATCTACGTGTGTTATCAAACATAAGGAAAGTTATGTTGTTTGTGTCTCAATCCCCCGATAAGCAAATTATCATCATTCATCATCATATCTAATAAAGTATCGACGACTCATAGACTTGTTGGACTTCTTCATCTTCTTGAAATCAAGGGTTGACCCCTCTCATTCTTCTATCTTTTCCTCGTACTAACATGGTATCATGACATTCACCAAAAATCTACTTGCATACATTAAATGTTAGAATACCCATCCTACATACTCATGGCATATCATCATAATAGGAAGCATCATCCATCTCACATGCATTGCATCATCATTTAAGTTATTTAGGATAAAATATATTTGTTATTCTAAGCATCTTAAAACCATCTCATTTGCATCATCATCATAATATAAAATTAGTCTAACCTTCTCATTCCACCATCTTGAACCTCTTTTTTGGAGTTCGATCTAAAATTTAAATTTTTCACTTGATCTCTCGAAGGGGCAGTATACCAGCTTAATTCTTTCTATTGGAGCAACAATGCGACTTCCAAAAAAATCATTTTTTAATAATTTTTTTGATCTTGGTAGCATTATTCTTTGAACCAAAACAACTGGTATGTTGCTTCAAAGAGGGGAGAAATGTAAACACTCAAATAGGCCTGACTGACATTATGCATCCAATTTTGATTAATTAACGTCACTTTTACTATTAATCAATTAATTAAGTTTATTTGATTAATTCACTTCCTTCTCACTAATGTTTATCATGTTTAATTAAACAAATCAATTTATTTAATTAAAACCCTAAAGTTCTCTCATTTGATTTAATAAATCAAATTATTTAAATCAAATGTCATAAACCCTTGAATCCCTTCAAATTGATTAATTTTGAATTAATTAACTTTTAATCTTCATTACCCATTCTCTAGATTTTGACTCAACCTTGGTCAAAATAAACCCATGGTCAACTAACCGAGTTGCACATGAAATTAATTTCTTTAGATAATTATCTAATTACCTTATTTATCCTCACAATGGCATATTCCTAGAAATATTCCCCTCAACCACCCATTTATAAATTTCCCTCCAAAAGGCTTTAATAGCCTCTTACAAAGGCATTTACTCCTTCTTACATGCCATCTTGTCCCCTAAATTCTCTTACTTTCTCAACAAAATTCTCTTACATATCCAACCACATTCATTTAATCCTCTTACATCCTCAACCATTTTCATTTATTTCTCTTATATCCTATTTATTCTACACATTCCTCAAAATGTTCTCCATCCTCATCCAATAGAATTGTGACAATTGCCACAATCCTATTAGCTCCCTTTTTATCCCACATTCCTCCAATCTCTTCATTCTTCAACCCTTCAACCCTATTTATAGAGGGTTTCTCTATGAAAAAATGATCCACTTCTTTATGAAAAGTCATTATCCTCCAATTTCTATCATTATCTTTGAGGGCAATTGGACTTCATCACATCTTGGAAGCTTTATCAAAGGGGGTGGGAAAGGGCATTATTTCCACATCAAAGGAGCACCACTCCCACTATGGGATAGAGTTTGAATATGTTTTTATATATTTTCATTTGTTACTTTGATCTTTTATTGTCTTGATTACATATTTAGCATGTTTAAGTATTTTATAGGAATGCTTTATTTGGTTTGTTTAATTTGAGTAATAATGCTAAATATTTGTAAATGTTTGAGAAAACACAGGTTTAGTGTTCATAATAATAAGCTAAAAAAAATGAAAACAAGGGCTACCAACTCATTTACAAAGGGAAATGTATCCAAAATAGACAAGTTGAACATGTATAAAGTTGATTATGGAGGAAAAGGCCAGCCTTAGTATGGTAGTGTGAGGCCCACCCTATGCTACATCTAGTACTTGGATTATTTTGAGTTTGGTTATTGTCTATGCCTATTAATACCATTGATGACAATATATTTAAACATTTAAGTTCATATGATAATTTGATTTTAATTGTGCTACATGCTTAGTAATCTGACTATGATGATTGATCTAATTTTATGCCGGTTATTGAGTTTGTTTAATTTGAATTTGGAACCTTAATGATGAATAAATGAAACAAATGGTGTGAACCAATCATGTTGCAGTTGGATGAGTATGAAAATTATGATTAATGAGAATGGGATAAGATAGCTGATTAATGATTTTTCAATTATGTGATGAGATATTTAGGCTATGTGTGTAATTGTGTGATTCAATTATTTTGATTAATATATATATGATTTACTTGGATGGATTAACATGTGCATCAAGTGTGCAGGTACATCTTCCATGGCCAAATGGAATTGGAGGCAACCCTAAGTAATTTAACCAGTAAAACCAAACTATAGTCCATTTCGAGGGACTATAGTTTCATTCTGTGATGTAAAGTGTGAATGTTTATAAATTGATTTTTATTGCCATGTCATTCCATCTAGGAGGTGAGTTGTCCATCTAAGTGGAAAAACTCGGATTTGAACTTTTAGGCACTTTTTGGGGATTGAAAGTGATTTTTTTTAAGTGTTTTTTATGGGTTTAAGGTCCCTAGGGAAGGTACCTTTTTAGCTCAAAATCTTGGGTCAATCTCAAGATTGGGCACTCTTTTTGAAGCCTTAAAGAGGTTTGACGAAAATAAGGTTTTGGAAAGTGGGATGGGGACTAGTCTCTTTCCATCCCCACTTCTCCAAGCTGCCTTGAAAGGATCCCAAGTTCTCACACATGTGTGAAAACACATGGGTGAGTGTGCCTGGGAGAGTGAATGAGAGGTTGAAAAATATCAGATCCCTATTCAAAGGAATTCAAACTTGAGTTCCTATAAAACAAACTCAAAACAAGGGTTATGGAATTCTTTTTGCATTCTTGATTTTGGTTGAATTTTGGAGGTTGAGGAGATTGAAGAGAAATCTTGGAAGAAGAGGAGTTGTGTGGATCCTCATTCCATATTTCCCTAAGCTTGGATTGGAGGTAGGTTTACCATTCTACTCTTGTTCCTCTATGTTTTAATTAGATGAGATTGTATGTTGTTTTAAAATACTTTTGGTGTTTTCTTTTTTTTGTGTTGTTGAATGTGTATTATGTGATGGGAAAAGGGTTGTATAGGGATAGGCTCACCCAAAAATTGGGTAGAGAATCCCTCATTGGGGATGGTATGGAGTAGGAACCTCCATGGGGATGTTTAGTTCCTCCTTAAAAGGAGAGGCTTAAAAAGGGTATGAGTACCCATATGAAAATTATGAAATGGTAGAAATGGTTTTGGTGGTATGGGTCTTTCAAGAAAGAGGAGTTATGGTGGAAGGGTTGTATGTGAAGATATGAAAGTATGATAATGGTTTTATTCTTGTTGTTCTCTTTTGAGTTTTCATATGGAGTGCGTTGTCCACCCTCCATTCCCCATGTTGGATTTGTAATGAATCCTTAAGTTATGTGATAAACCCCTTGGGAGGGGGTGAATTTTTTTGTATGTTTCATGTGTGTTTATATGGCTTGTTGGAATGGTTTTTGTGTATACTCGGTTCCCTTGGTTGCCTCCTAGCTTAGGGGTGGTCTGTGAGCAAACCTATGGTTGGGAGGTGAGCACTACCTTGGCTATGGAGAATATTTTTGTGTTTTGTGGAGGCTGGAGAAAGTTATGAGGATTATGTCAAGCTTGAAAAGGGATACCTATTTTGTCATATCATTATGTTCATGAGGTGAAGATAACATCACATAAATGTAACTATCTTTATTGGAAGATGAGGGAGAAAAGCAT
Organism: Sequoiadendron giganteum; assembly: GCA_007115665.2. Classification (NCBI taxonomy): domain Eukaryota; kingdom Viridiplantae; phylum Streptophyta; class Pinopsida; order Cupressales; family Cupressaceae; genus Sequoiadendron; species Sequoiadendron giganteum. Next base: position 260,903,929 of record CM021101.1, read on the forward strand.
ATATGTGTGAAAGTGGTGTATATTTTGTATGAAAATCTAACTCTATGACTTGGGGTAGAAAGGAGCATTTGTTATTTCAATTCCATTATCTTTTTATAATGAGATTATACATTGTATTTGAAAGAATAAATGTTAGAAAATAAAAATAAAAAATAAAGTTCCTCCATCTTATTCATTTGCTTAAAAAATATGATATATTTTATTTGCGAAACATAAATATATATTTGTGTATTTCATGTAGTTGACCTATAAATGTCATACATAATCACTTGCAAGTAAAATAAATGGAGTTTCTATGAATATTGGATTACATCCTTCCCAAAAACTATTTATATAGTAGGATGTACATATGTTAGTGCTAGGAAGTGGTGAAATAACAGTTAGGACTTACTAGCCTTTCTATTAAAAAAATGAGTGCTTGTGGAATGGGACAAAACTGACCTTATATAAATACATATTATACATTAAAACAATGGGTTTGGATGAGGTACATTCATCTCAAGGTTAGAGGCTTCACAATGTTATAATTATACATTCACATTCCTTCCTCCTATGTACGATATTGGTTATCCCTTGCAAGGATTGAAAAGTCATGGTTGCCATATTATTGATGATTCCTTCGATCTGCACAGACATATAAGCAAAGTATAAGTAGATAAAGTAAAATAAAAAGCTACCTTGTATATGAGCGATATTCTATTATCGATGCACACTTATTTGTGTATTCATTTAAATCACAATTTTAGGATCTCTATAAACAAACTTTGTTAATAGCTATTATATTTGCACCACACTGTTGAGTAAGGCTATCCTTTAAACAAATGAAATCTACATAATCTAAAAAACACAAACAATAGTGAATAAACAATGTAGGGGCGCATAAAAAAAATCTAGCTCAACCATGTTCAGATAGGAAAATAATAAAATGAACAAATAAAGAGTTAAAAAAATACTTGCGTAGGTTTGGCTGATTGTACCAACTTAATTCCTAGCCAATGTGGTAGATGCATTCAAATTTAGTGATCCTTAGTATGAATCTCCCTAGAGCTATATCAAAAACTGTTACGTCTCCAAATGAATTTGTAGATCAATGGACTTGCTTGGGCATCTAAATAGGTGCGAGGTATTGAGCAATGAAGAAGGATAGTCGACGTATGCTCTGAGTAAATTTGATTTTAGCACCCAACTAAACTTTGACTATGTAATCATTTAGTCCCTATAATCGATGTGTATAGTCATTACCTCTCAACATACACCCTTAGAGATGGGATACTAGGCAACTTGCATGCCAGTGAGTGAGTGGTTGATGGGGGTAGCCATAGGGTAAAATGAAAATGATGCATTTGTAGTGCAATGTACTTTCATTTAGTATTGGTAGATGTGATTGCTTGTGTCTAAATAAAGTGATGTAGATAATACCACCCCTTCTACATATCTCAACCGAGATCTTGTGTTTAAATGACCTTGAGTATTGGGTTGATATATGCCACATTTTGCAACTTCTGGTGCAGTAAAACCTTGTATCCAATAGGATTGGGGTTTTGACTCACAGGACTATTAGGAAATAATTGACCTATCTCTACAAGCTCGCCTAACTTATTAAGTCTGATTCTCTTGAATTTCATCCTCTAATATGCGTCTAGCTTTGCTCGATTTATGCCTTGCCTACCCCATGACCGTGCATGCACCTCCTTTCTTTTTATTCTATTCATTCTTTGGAAAAGCATCTTACCATGACCTTAGAGTGCAGGTAGGTGTTAGCTACTCCTTCCAACCCATGTTTCATGCTAAATGGTTGGCCAGTGAAAACCTGCTAGTACCACCTTCCCTCTCTATCACTGGTATAGCTCACACAATAGTGTATGTGATAAGTTAAAAATTTTCTATGGATTACTGGGAAATTCTGTAGACTATTGTAGAAGGGCATGGTATCGACGTATTACAGTGTTGGTAAATTGATTGTCCACGAGCCTCCTGCCATTGCCACCTACCTGTCAGGATCAATTTAATTCTTTGCTAGTTTTGGGATCTTCATCCCTGTAGCTCCTAACTGCTTAGAATTGAATGAGGTAGTTGATTTTGAATTTAGCATTTACTGTGGTAGGTAATTTCTAATTTAAGAGGGAATGTTTTTTTGGGCAAAAAGGAATGAAGGCAGTTTATTTTGTTAGTTGGAAGAAGTCAGAAGTAGATTTTTTTTGCAGCAGCAAAAGGTTTAGCAGGAAGAAGTGAAGTTGCAACAACAACATAAAACATTCTGTGCAAGGAGTTGTTGATAGCTCTAGATTGCTCAGAGTTGTTGAAGAGTGTTTGCAGTGAGTAGTTGATTGCTCCTCATCACTTTGAGTTTGCCAGGAACAATAGACAGTTCCATTCGTATTGTAACAAAGAGCTCTTTATAGCTCCTGATCATTACCAGTCTGGTTGAGTAGCTTCTGATCGCTCCCAAAAAGTTGTAATCTGTAGTTAAATTCTATTTTCTAAGTTTGTAGTTTTACATTTTTCAGTATTGTGATTTCCAGTTGATTAATAGAGAATCGAAGCTGCATGTCTCCTTTTGTTTCCGCATTTGAGATTTGGGTATTTCCAGCTTGACTAGAAAACATAGCAGTAACTCTGTGTTTTGTTTTTGGTTTTAAAATCTTGACATGGTATTAGAGCTTGTTGTATTTTGACAGTAAGAAATATCTGATTTCTTTACATGGTATCAAAGCCATAGGCCCCATTTTCTTGTGAGTTTGGGCATTTGTTTTTTTTGGGCATTGAGTTTTTGTTGTAGGAGACATGGTTGGAGATGAAGCAAAGAGTTGGCAACAACCACCGTCCTTTAATAGACATAACTATGATGTTTGGACCAAGAAGATGAAGACCATAATGGTGGACAATGATTTATAGTATTTTCTCATAAATGGGTTCGTGGATATCACTGACCCAGCTGCATTTGTAGCTCTCACAAATAACTAGAAGACCTAGTTGAAGGAGCAGAGAAAGAAGGATGCAAAAACTTTGAGTTTGATTGAAGCAGCCTTGACAAAGGCCATTTTCCCAGAATAGCAGTAGTTGAGTATGCAAAAGAATCTTGGGAAATCCTTCAAACCAGATACAAAGGGACTGATAAAGTCAAATCAATGAAGCTCCAGTTACTTTGAAGAGAGTTTGAAGTTATTGAGATGAAAGAAAGTGAGTCTGTTGCAGAATTTGAAACAAGGTTCTCTGGTTTGTGGAACCAACTGAGAGAAAATGGAGATGTGTTAGAGGATCAAAATATTGTTGAAAAAATCCTCAGATGTCTACCCACGAGGTATGATCCACTCGTCATTGTTATTGAAGCAATGAAGGACCTTTCTACTTTGACAGTGAATGAGTTAAATGGGTTCTCTCCATACCCATGAGTAGCACTTAAAAAGGTCTGCTACTTCTTCCCAAGAGAAGGCTTTCAAAGCTTAGTCAAATGCAAGAGGCAGGGGGAGAGATAGAAATGGCTCTTGAAGAGGTAGAGACAGATTTAGACAAGGAAATGCTAGTGGAGAAAGCTTAGGACGAGCATGCAGCCAAGAGGGAGCAAGCAACTCTCAAAACAACTCTTGAAGAAGCATGAAGAACAACAGTTTGAATGGGAGAAGTGACAAGAGAAAAATTGAGTGTTACTATTGTCACAAGTTTGGACACTATGCTAGTGAGTGCTGAAAAAAGCATGGTAATCAACAAAGACAAAATGCTAATGTAGCTGAAGGAAATCAGTCCACAACCTTCATCATGTGCAACATTGGTGAAGAAGGCAGTTTGGTATTTGGACAACGGTTGCAACAACTACATGAGTGGTAATGAAAGTTTATTTTCTTTCATTGACAAAAATGTTAAATCAGAAATTAGAATGGGGAACAATGGAGTAGTTCTTGTGAAGGGAAAAGGATCTATTATGATCCGCACCAAGCAAGGTGAGAAGAAGGAGGTTCAAAATTTATTTTTTGCACCTGGGTTAAAGCATAACCTCATGAGTGTAGGACAACTGATCCAGAATGGATACAAAGTGCTGATGGAGAAGGGAAAATGTGTCATTTATGACAAGAATGAGAGGATGAAGGTGTTTGCAGCAATACAAATGACAAAGAACTAGATGTTTCTATTGAAGATTGAGATGTGCTTCTCATCTCAGTCCATTGTTGCACCTCTCATGGATGGAAAATGTACAACAATACAACAAGCAACCCTCAAGATCACCATTGAAGACCCCTCCAAGCTATGGCATCTTAGGTACGGACATTTAGGCTATGCTGGTTTAAGTCTTTTGTCCAAAAGCAAGATGGTTGATGGTTTGCCAAGGATAGTAGAGCCTAATGTTAGATGTGAGGCTTGCATTTTGGGCAAGCAACATAGGTAGCCCTTTTAATCAGGCAACTCTACAAGGGCAAGAGCACCATTGGATTTGGTGCACATGGATTTGGTAGGCCCTATGAAATCCACATCCATTGGTAATAGCAGATTTTTTATGATCTTTATTGATGATTTCAGCCGTAAGACATGGGTCTATTTTTTGCAGCATAATTCTAATGCATTTGATAAGTTTTTATTGTTTAAAGATCAGGCTAAAAAGGAGAGTGGACATTTCATCAAATTCCAAAGGTTAGATAGAGGAGGAGAGTATACCTCCAATTGTTTTGTGAATTTTTGTAGGAAAAATGGCATGAAAAGGAGCTTACAACCAATTATACTCCGCAGAAAAATGGTGTGGCTGAAAGGAAAAATAGGACCATCATGGAGATGGCAAGAAGCATGATGAAAGAAAAAAGGACTCCCAATTGAATATTGGGGAGAGGCTATAGCAAAAATTGTATATTTGATTAATAGAATTCCAAAAAAGGTGGTCCATGACAAAATACCTCAAGAGGCATGGAAAAAACAAAGATGGACAGTTGAGCACTTAAGAGTGTTTGGTTGTGTGGCTTATGCACACGTGCCTAAAGAGAAAAGGCAAAAATTTGATGTTAAGGGTGAAAAGTGCATTTTCACAAGTTATAGTGAAGAGTTCAAAGCATATAGGCTGTACAACTCGGTCACTAAGAAAATTATCATTAGTAGAGATGTGGAGTTTTTAGAAGATCAACCATGGGATGGCAAGTTAGATCCTAACAGCTCCCTACAGCTCAGAGTGATGAAGAAGATGGAAATGAAGATCAACAAGATCCTACAACAACAGAAATTGATGGTTCCTGACAACTCTTGACAACTCCTGATTATAATAGATTGAAAGGCAAGCAGCCACAAACAGCCAGAGGATTGGCTCGTGACTGCTCCCGATGAGCTCCTGATAGCTCCCGACAAGCTCCCGATAGCTCTCAACAACTCCAGAATCAGCCTGTTCAGCAGAACAACAACAACACTAAAATTTCAGACCCCACTCTTGCCTCCGTAATGCCAAGAAAGATTGAGACTCTAAGGGAGATCTACCAAAATGAAATGTATGATGAGGAATTTGATGAGAGTGTGAATTTTGCTCTATTCTCTCATAATGATCCAATTTATTTTGAAGAAGCCGTGAAGGAGGATAAATGGTGTGAAGCCATGGATGAGGAAATAGATGCATTAGAAAGAAACAATACATGGGAGCTGATTGACTTACCTCCAAACAAGCAAACTATTGGAGTAAAATGGGTCTATAAGACCAATAGCAATGCCGAAGGAAGAATAGATTGGCACAAGGCAAGATTAGTTGTCAAGGGGTACAAATAGTAGTTTGGAAGAGACTATGATGAGACATTTTCCCTTGTTGCTAGGACGGAGACTGTGCAGATAGTCATAGCTATTGCTGCCCAACATAAATGGAAGGTATTTCAAATGGATGTGAAGTTTGCTTTCCTTAATGGAGTATTGAAAGAATAAGTTTATGTGGAGCAGCCTTTTGGATATGAAATTCTAGGTGAAGAACACAAGGTGTATAGGCTGAAGAAGGCTCTTTATAGGCTGAAGCAAGCTCTACGGGCATGGTACAACAAGATTGACTCATATTTGATGAACAATGGCTTTAGCAAAAGCGACGGTGAGCCCACTCTCTACATCAAGGCAAAAAATGGTAACATTTTAATTGTTGTCTTGTATGTAGATGATTTAGTTTTTACTAGGGATGATGATTTCCTCATTGTTGATTTTAAAGAGGCCATGAAAAGAGAATTTGAAATGATATATTTAGGTCTCTTAAAGTATTTTCTAGGAATAGAAGTAAAACAAATGCATGATTGTATTTTTATCTCTCAAGAAAAATATGCAAATGAGATCTTGAAGAGATTTAGAATGCTTGAGAACAAGCCTAGTCCAACACCAACAACCATAGGTCTTAAGTTGGGCAAAGAAGATTGCAACAACAATGTGGATCTGACCATGTATAAAATCTTGGTTGGAAGCTTGATGTATTTGACAGCAACTAGGCTAGATATAATGCATGGAGTGAGTCTGATTTCCAGATTCATGGAGACTCCAAGAGACACCCATTGACAAGCAAGTAAGAGAATCCCAAGGTATGTGAATGGTACCAAAGGATATGGCATGTTGTACACAACAATAAAATAATATGGGCTGGTTGGATACACTTACAGTGATTGGGAAAGAAGTTTGGATGATAGGAAGAGCACTTCGGGCTATGTGTTTCATTTGGGTTTAGGTGCTATCTCATGGGCTTCCAAGAAGTAGCTTGTAGTTTCCCTATCAACAAATGAAGCTGAGTATATAGCAGCAAATGCAACAACATATCAAACTATTTGGATGAGAAGAATCTTGGCAGATTTGAAAGAAGAACAAGAGGATGGAACAATGATCTATTGTGACAATGTTTCATTGATAGCCTTGATGAAAAATCTTGTGTTTCATGGAAGAAGCAAGCATGTTGAAATTAGGTATCATTTCATTTGTGAATTGGTTGAAAATGGTGAAATTAAAATGGATTTTTGAAGGTCTAAGCAACAACTAACAGACATATTCACCAAGCCTTTGAGCATTGACAGTTTTGTGTGCCTAAGGAGCAAATTGGGCGTTGTTGATTTGGATCAGGATTGATCTTGTTGTTTTGTTGGCTCAGGACAAAGGGGGAGTGTTGGAAAATTGATTGTTTGTGAGCCTCCTGCCATTGCCACCTACCTGTCAAGAGCAATTTAATTCTTTTCCAGTTTTGGGATCTTCATCCCTGCAGCTCTTGACTGCTCAAAATTGAATGAGGTAGCTGATTTTGAATTTAGTATTTATTGTGGTAGGTAATTTCAAATTTTAAGAGGGAGTGTTTGTTTGGACAAAAAGAATGAAGGCAGTTTATTCTGTCAATTGGAAGAAGTTAGAATTAGAAGTTTTTTGCAGCAACAAAAGGTTTAGTAGGAAGAAGTGAAGTTGCAGTAGCAACATAAAACATTCTGTGCAAGGAGTTGTTGATGGCTCCGGATTGCTCAAAGTTGTTGCAGAGTGTTTGCAGTGAGCAACTGATTGCTCCTGATCACTCTGAGTTTTCCAGGAACAACAAATAGTTCTATTCATATTGTAATAAAGAGCTGTTGATAGCTCTTGATCATTACCAGTCTGGTTGAGCAGCTTCTGATTGCTCCTAGAAAGTTGTAATCTATAGTTAAATTCTATTTTCTGAGTTTGTAGTTTTACATTGTTCTGTAATGTCATTTCCAGTTGATTAATAGAGAATCAAAGTTGCATGTCTCCTTTTGTTTCCGCATTTGAGATTTGAGTATTTCCAGCTTGATTGGAAAATAAAGCAACAACTCTGTGTTTGTTTTTGGTTTTAAAATCTTGACATGGTATCAGAGCTTGCTATATTTTGATAGTAAGAAATCTCTGATTTCTTTACAGATCCTCGATCCTTTCACGCCACCTTTTTCTCACCATTGGTTGGATCACTAGAGTAGGCTGAGTGGCCATTCTAGCATGCTTCGTGGTTGGCTAGACCTGCAAAATTGGTAGCTCGAAGGGCATATCCAATGGTGTTTCCCTAGCAGACTTCCCTTCAGTAAATTTGTTATGCCATGATGTAAATGTATTACATACAAAAGGATATAGTTTTAAATGACTCACACTTCCCTACTTATGTTCCATGCTCAATAATCATAGTGGTTTGTTATTTGATAGGGACCTCATCTCGATGCACAAATTGACCCAAAGTATATTGGCAAGATTGCATCAATTTGCTTGGGTTAGAAAACTACAAATCCGTCATACTAAGGAGGGGTGTATCTAATAGGTACTTGGATTTTTTGGTGCATTGAAATAATGTGGTATGTGCATGGGGATAGGCAGTCCCTAGGAGAGTAGTTACACTTGCCGAGAGTGAGGCTTAGCGGGTAATACCAAGCATTAGATAGGTTGCTAATGTTTTATAAATGCATAAAGGTCAGAAATAGCAAGGGTAGGAAGATATTCAACTTTATCAAGAGAATTAAGTAAATTGAGGATATACCAAAACAATATTAAAGAGAAAAATAACACCAGTGCTGATGTCTGTAATGGATCCTATCATCTTCTACATAGGTTGGGTGCACGAGAATTACCATACCAAGCTTACTTAAACTGTAATGCTGGAATTGAAACACAGATGCTGAATTTAACATTGCTACCTGAAATAAATTATTATTATATCACTATGTATGAGCATTGGAATAATATTATAAATTTGTAAATAGTAAACTAAATATTAAATCAATGGAAGAACAATGCTATTATTAATCTTGAGCAAGCGTGAAGGAGTTTAGTCACTTAGGTTGATTCAGTTGCTAATAATAATATAAACATTGCCAGTATATTAAAATGAAAATGACATCTTGATTTATAGAGTCAACAATATCACTACTTATATCAATATCAAGGTGGTTGGGTACTCATATTTTAATGGTAATAGTCTCCTCTTGACCTTGTTAATAGATTTTCAGGAATTCAAATTATATTAATATGGATATTCGTAATTAATGTTAATATCAATCTTACAAAGGACAATAAAACTTATAGTTATAATATAACAAGAAAACATTAATAATGAGATGGTTACATATAATTGATGTTGATAACATTGAATTAATGGAATGGAAATTAATTTAATTAGTAATTTTATTGTGCTTAATAGTGAGTGCAATATGTTTATGTACTTGGAGGGAAATAGTACAACTTAAAGAAAATGTGGTTAGGACAATTGGGATTGTTGTTAATATTAGAATGTTGTATTTTTTTTACTATAAAGAGTATTAATATTTAGGTTACTAAAATAACCTTAGTAATGTTGAGGGATAACAATTACAAGGGTAAATTTAACCTTTTTTTATAAATGGAGGAACTAATTAAGGAAGAACATAATGAGTAGACCTCAAAGGGAAATTTAGTATCAAGTACATTAATAGTACCTCTAGTATCAATTATTGATTTAAACTAACAAGAAGTTGTGGATCAAATTTATTGTATATTCAAATTAAATAATAAGTCTTAGGGACATTGGAAATGCAATGCTAATTTCGTTATCAAGAGAGCCATTACCATGATTACCTATAATCTTAAATACTAAGATAAGTGAAGTATTAGGAAATAAAAAAATAGGGATAAAAATATTGATAACACAAGTATCCCTTGTGAACAATAGTGCACCATATCGTGAGGGTGGCATGGTCAAGTGTGGACAATCGTTAATGTTTAAAAAATAAAAATAGTCATGTTTTGCCTATGAGTAAATTATGGGCATTACAGGTAGTCACACCATTTCACCAAATGTAACATGTAAATCTCCAAACCAATTTGTTCACATATGCTAGCCTACTCTCAACATATGTTGAAATGAAGATTTGAAATAGGGTATATACATTCTACAAAACTTGAAGGATAGAGGAATTTTATTTCACATTATAGTGCAATGACCTTATTAGACATATATGCAACATGTCGGAGTATGCATAAGGCAAGTAATATGTTTGAAAAAATGGCTCAAATAACTATGGTCTCATAAAATATTATGATAATACAATATGTTAAAAATAACTTTTTATTGAATAATCCTTAGAATTTTTTTAAGAAAATACAAATGGTGGGAGTAAATATTGGTCCCTTAGCCTTAACATGCATACTTTTTACTTATTCTCAAACCGGAGATTTGGAAGAAGGTAAACATGTCCTTTAAAGCTTCAAAGATAAAAAAAATTGTATTAGATGTTGTAAATTACTAATTATATGGTTAATACATATTTTTTCCATGAAACATTAGTATTAATTAACTTCCAATGACTTGAAAATGCTAATTTGAACACTTCTCACATTCAAATATTTGTCAATTTGAAGTATAAATAAAGTAGGACAATTTTAATAGCTATATATTTCATCAAAACTTGAAATATTATAGATTAGTATGGACAAACTATAAATAGATATGTCATGCAAGAGTACATGATAGTGTCCATGCACTGTGTATGCATACCATGATTTAAGCTTGATAGTGATAAGAAAATGTGATAGGCAATATAGTTCCTCCTTAATGACACTATTTAAGAGTCAAGATTTATAAAGTTAATAAAAATAAAAGTCCATATCATTTATTCAAGTCAATACAATAGACAAAACCCATTTGATAATTCTAACCTTGATAATTATGCTTGTTAAATTTATTCTTAAATTTCTTTTTGCATTATTTAAATTCCTCTTATATGCTCATGCTCTTAGATGTTTATGCTCATGATAATAAAGAAATTTAATATACATAGAAACCAAGAAACACTCTCCTAAGATCCTATTATGTTCATGCAAATAAACCGTTAGTGATTCATAGAGATACAAAATGAAAGTCTTTACTTTAGTTATTTTTAACATTTATTCATTGAGACCAGTGATCTACCTCAAAAATTACTTTAATCTTTAAATTAAATTTCATAAAATATAATAATAATTTACACAAGAATAATATTTTATTTTTCTAAAAATTGAAAAAAACATTATTTTATATAAATCTAATGAAAAGTATACTTTAACTCTCTTCTTTATGGCTAAAACAAAATTCCCAAAAATTATAACATATCACAAATATTTAAAACCTTTATATTTTATACTTTCTTTTTTCATCATGCAATTAGAATAACTATTTTTTTCTTTTTCTTTTTATGAGATTACTTTTCTACTTTAATTTATTTTTAAAAGATTCGTATAAATAACTATAATGAAATTAAATCTAACATAATTTATTTATTTAAAAAAATCTTCAACATTAAACAATAAGTTTTTTATTTTAATTATAAATATGTTTATTAATATATATTAAATTTGATCGTCATATTTACAATACAATCAAAATAAGATAAATAATATAAATTAGTACTTTTAATTAATGCATCTTAATCCAATAATTAATTCATACTAAAATGATCATTTTTTTTATGATTAAAAATAAAATATAATTAAAGAAGGTTATATCAAAAAATTATAGATATCTTAAATATATTTATCTAAATTCTTTTGTTTATGGATTTCTATAGGTTGATTTAGTTATCAGTCCCATGGTTAATATTCAAGGGATTCTTCTTAGACAAGAGTGGGTCAAAATTGATTTTGATGAGTGTCAAGCGAGAACTTGAGCTGATTAGATGATGAATGTGTTATAATGGATCAAGATGGCTTATTCCTAATGACGACTACAAGAAAAATCCCAAAAGGTACAACCAATGACTTTGAGTTCCATACAATCCTACTAAAGATTCAAATTTCCAAGAAACTAAGATTTTCAAAGGTGTACATCAAAGGTGAATCCCTAATTACCATAAACACCATTAGTCATAGGGACACTCCAAATTGAAGATTAAAGAATTCTTATAGCCAGTTTGAGACCTACTAAATGAATTTGATGATTTTGGTTTATCACACGTATATAGAGAAGGTAATGATGTGGTTGATCGATTGGAAAATTGCATGATCAATATGGAAAGTAACTGTAATTTGGATGAAATATATCATTAGCTCCACCTAAACCTGTAAAGGACAAGGATTGAAATGCCATAAAAACAAGTAATATGAAAATATAGGATTTCAATATAGAAATAAAGATAGTGTAGGTTGTTCTGATGTATTACCTTTTGCATGCATATCAATATTAATCCTTATTTACTACATATGGGTTGGAAACAAAACATCTGCATCCTTGCCCATGATCATAGCATGTTTAAGGGAAAAAGAGAGGCAAATGGAATTCCTAGGAGGTATCTCAAAACTAAGGCTTAAAAAAGGTCTTCAAGACCAAGTCTTTTGGTGGTCCTACATGTCATTAGTATGGTCTTGAGAGAGAAATACATGAATTCAGCCACAAAATAGTGTATGCATACTAACATTGTATTAATGTTCATTATCATTTTATTGGATGCTAGGGAGTAAAATTTTGAGTGAATAAGATAATGGAGGCTCTGGTCTATCCACGATGGTGGGGGGTATGCAAAAATACATGGATATTGTTATGGTGGGCCTCAATTTCCATCCTAAAGATGGGACATGGCCAAAAATCTACCGAAAGATTAATGGGCCATGAACTTCATTCATAATTTGGGAAGCTATCATGGATGTTGAAATTAGGCATCACCAGACCATCTGGGGAATTAAATTTTATAGGAATCACTTTGGTTTCAAAATTAGACTGGTCCTTTGCCTTGGAGTAATTGAGATCATAGTTGGATATGAATAGGGAGCACGATAGATAAAATAATTATTGACACAATATATATATATTTTTTTGGCTTAGATAGGTATAGATAAGAACACCAATATGTGAAGAATTATAATGTAACACAACTTGGGAATTTTTTTTCTTGCCCCAAGTCTTACAATAATGTTATATATGGGTATGTGGCTCCTCCATGGAGCCACCCAAAATTGTAATCCTCTATATTATGTTATGGGTGTGGTTCCTTTGTCACTTTTATCAATAAAAAAATACATCTATTTAAAAATATATGAGAGATATTAGTCATGAACTATTTTATTATTTTGAAAGAGTTATTTTATTTTAAATTAGTTTTTTTATTGGTGAAACTCACTTTACAAAGCCATACCTTTGTAAATTGATTATAAAATTCAATATTACATTGGTTTTGATGCTCCATAAGAGGGTCATTACATTATCAAAAACTTGTGGTAATAATATTATGTTATTAACAATAAACAAAACATAAAACAATATTAATATTATACCCTTAACTATTCCTTATCATGAACAATTTCCCCATATTTATCCATACCACCATCTTCAAAATCCTCACTCTCAAATAATAGAGTGGACAACCAATTAACCTCTGATGTTAAGGAGACACCAATAATCATTTTTCTAGAATTTAATGCCTCATTTTTCTTTTTAATAATGGGCATTCTCATCTTCTCCAAAATATTTAATAATAAACATTATGAACTAGAGTAATTGGGGTTGATCTGAGGCCAATTCCCAGTATAAAGGTAAAAACACAACTTGAGCACTACATCCATAAATTTATTCAACCCACAAAACCATTGGTTTTTGATGAGCACTTCTACCACCTTTCAAATAACCTCTTTTAATTCCACTACATCAAGGAGTGTCACTAAAAACATGGGAGAGCTATCTATATTTACCTAGTGTGATGATAAGAGGAAGGTATTTCCCAAAACTAGCTTCATAACATACAACACGACCATTGATTCAATCTTGAACATCTTCTTTAGTCTAGGCTTTGACAGCTCCCCCTTAAAATCAATTTATTGGTTTTTCCTAAAGGAAAGTTGTATCCATGTCAAATACAATGAAACACGGCCAATACTACCTATAGTGTCAAAAAATGTACTCCTTTACATTTTCACACTATGTTTGGGTCCCTTAATAAATTGGACTTAATTAAGCCTCTAATTGCCTAAAATTTTCATCTACAAGCCTAATTAATTGCAATTTATGAAAGGGGAATCATGATTTAATTAATGCATTTATTATTTTTATCACCCCAAAATGAATGGATCCTGATAATTTAGGTCAGGACTCATTCACCCTTGGACGAATGGGTCCCCTTAAGATCACAATTTCAAATTTTAAACATGTTTTTGGCAGAATATTAAGGTCCTAAATTCAAGTTTTAAGTGTCAACTTGTAATGTTTAATTTTTGAGAAATTAGAAAATTACCTAAAAAGCAAGGTCTTTTTATCAATTCAAATCCTAGAATTTTTGAAGCAACATTATCCAAAACTTCACAAGAGCTAAGATTATTGTAAAAGGTGTTCAAAAGCAAATTTCTCAAGAATTTTTTGCAACAATCAAGATCTCAAGCATCGTGTCAAAGTTATCAAGCATCATGCATGTTTTTGGAGCTAACATTGTGATGTAGGTTTCAAGCAATCAGGTCAAATTTCAAGCATCAAGATCACACCATCAATCAAGACATTCATGCAAGATCAAGCACTCAAAGATATCTACTAAGTTGCTGTCCTTCAAGAATTTCCAATCAAGGGTTTGGTGAGTTGCAACATAACAATGTTCATTCATCATTCCTTTCATGTTTCATTGTTTCAATTCAAGGTTTAATTACCAAAATGGGGTTTGACCAAGGCAAACCCCCATTCACCAAAAATAAACAATTTTTCCCTCTTGTGTGTTTTGAAGATCTTAGGTTGAAGAAAGATTGAAGATCTATCAAGAGTGAAAATTTGGAAAAGTTGTCAAAGTTGTCAAAGTTGTTGTCAAGCCATGAAAACTAATTTTTATAATTTATTTCTGAACTTTCGACTATGAAATCCAGAGAATTCGGGAGTCCAGACTTAGGACCAAAGGACCCAAAAAATGATTTCAGAAATCCCTACAAAGACCCATTTTCCCTTGGGTGAATGAGTCCCAAAGGACACTTAGCAACAACATTTTTATGACATGTGCAAAAATACTTAACCTTGTACAATCTTCTTGAAAGTTTTAGGTTCCATTAGATGAAGATTTAATCTTGTGATTTCATGTGTGACTTTGCATTTTTGGGTTTAATTACTATTTTTAGTCTTTCTCTCAAAAGTGTTGTTTCAATAGATCTACCCCATCCTAGATCATAAGGAAAACAACAAGATCTCCTTCAAGGTTGACTCACCTAAGGGTTGAAAGTCAACCTTGGCTTAAGGAATCTCTTTTTCCTAATGAGATAGAGGGAGATAGGTGCATTATACCCCATTTTCCCCTTTCTATTTATAGTAAATTATTGGTGAACCCCCATTTAAATAGAAGGGAAACCAAATCCTTCCATTTCACTACCAATATTCATTATTTCCCTATTTTTCAAATATGAGTTTGGCCATCCCATATCTAATAGAATTCAAGTTGAATTACTCTACCCTCTATAAATTACAACTGTGAACTCCTAAACTTGCAAATGCACAAGAGCAACAAACATTTTAGGTTGTTAGATAAAATGCATGCAAACAAGTAAGAGAGATTCCCCATGAAATCCATCTATTCAAACTAAAATTAGGAAATGAAGAACACAATACAAGAAATGAAGTTAAATCCTAATTAAGCCAATAAATTAGTGATCCCATGGGGGAATTGGTGCCAATGAAGTGTTGCAATTGGCCCTTTCCCAATTCCTAAGTTGCAATGTTGAGTGATTGAGAAATGGTCAAATCTCCAAAGAGATTTGAGCATAACCTTGTTACAGTTTGTGAAAATGGTGATAGGTTGGGTGAAATGGGCAAAATTAGCTCTCAATGTGAAGAGAGTAACTTTGCATATGATTGTGGATGAGGATGAAGTTGAGTATAGTAAGTTTACTCAAATTGTGGATATTTGAATGAGAGGAAGAGTCTCTCATTTATATATTTCCAAAATGGAAGAGAGAGTGAAAATAAGCAATGTGAGATCATTCAACATCCAATGGGCAAGTGCCACTTGTCAAGATGTGAATGGTTGAGGAATGAGCACATTTTGATCAATGTGCAAGTTTGAATTTTGAATTTGATGAAGTGACATGTTTAGGGGGGATGAAAGAAATGGAGTTAATTTCACTTGGCTCAATTCACAAGGACATGTAAGAGGCATTGAATGCCTTGTTGGAAGGACTAAGCCCATTTGAATTCAAATTCAAATTTGAGGGAATATTCCCTTTTTATGCCATGTTGAGAGAAAATAGATATTTAATAAATCAAAGTAATTGATTTATTGTGCAAGTTGCATTCTCTAGAGGATGTGACATAGATTAAGATTAAATTAATCAAAGCTTAATTAATTTAATGAAGAATTAGGAGATGTGACAATTTAGACTTAAATTTATGAATTGAATTAAATCAAATTGAGAGGAAGGGTTTAATTAAATAAATGATTTTGATTTATTTAACTAAAGGGGATAATGTTAGATTAAATCAAATAATGTTTAATTTATTCAATTTAATAAGAGGAATTTAGAGATTTAATTTAAATAAAATAAATTATTCAATTAAAGAGGGATTACAAAAATAATTAAATAAAATTGATTTATTTAATTAACAGGAGATGATGACCTAATTAGATAGAGTTGATTTATTTAATTAATTGATGAAGAGTGATGAATTTAATCAAATACAAATTATTTGATTAAATGACTAGCAAAGGAGATGATTCAGGATAAAATGGTGTTAGTAAATCAAGATTCAGTGTGTTGGATCGAATTGTACATTTTCTATGTCTACAACAAAAATCTTTGAATCAAGTGGAATAGAAAGGACAAAATATTTGGGGTGAGGTATTCCATGTGCTAGTAGCATTAGCAATATGTAACTCCTTATTCATTTTGATTGCCACATTAGAAACCTATTAGCCACAATATTTTCTCTATGATAAAGGTGTCCCTATTTGAAATCTTCAAAAGTGTCCAATGCCTCCCTAGAATGAGTCGATAAATTATTAAGCTTCCAATTTGGTGTATGATGATTACAAAGGGAATTTATGGTTATGAGGGAGTCCCATTCAATTTGTAATTTTTTAATTTTTAATTTTTTGCATATTTGGTCTAAGGATTTCAACTTT
The DNA here is from genome assembly GCA_007115665.2 of Sequoiadendron giganteum. Taxonomy (NCBI): domain Eukaryota; kingdom Viridiplantae; phylum Streptophyta; class Pinopsida; order Cupressales; family Cupressaceae; genus Sequoiadendron; species Sequoiadendron giganteum. The sequence continues at coordinate 260,920,917 of CM021101.1, forward strand.
CCAAATAGTAAATACTTTACAAATTACCATAGAAGTAAAAAGTAAATAATCAGATGCTAAAAATAGGATAGTACATTTTTCTTTCATATATCCTTTTTCAATATGTACAATAAATAAATAGAAAATTATAATCATTTGAAATTGAATTAGAAATATTTCTTTCACTTTACATATATAATTTGCATTTAAAATAAATTAATTTATAATGCACAATAAGTGTTATAAATTCAAGTCCTCCATATTTGAAAATTTGCATCTATCTCACAAGCCTCGACGCTATCATCTACAAAAGAGAAAATCACCTAAGTTCTTTACCTCCAACCACAAATCGACGGTCCCCCACACACCTTTTGTTTGGAAGTGGCCCTAACCTTCAAAAAGATTATAGACAAAGGAAACCAACAAATAATTCCATTTGAGTCCTAGTGCTGTGTCCTACATAACCAATCGACCATACAAATTTAGACAATTTTTAACTAAGTATGAAAATCTGGCTAGATTATGCAATTTAGAACATTGTGAACCAACTAATGCAAGCATATAATTTTGCATTAGTTTGGCCTTGGAATTTTTGAAATTAAATACAATTTCATTGGAAATGTAGTCGTTGTTATAGTTTGGTTGTGATTAATGTCAAAAGAGTGTTGCAGTCTGTCTATTTGGTTGCCAAAGTTTGAGAAATGCTCCACATTTCTCCATTGGTGATGGTTTACTACTGAAGATTGAAACATAGCTTCATGGTGTGTCAGGGAATGTGTGATCCAAGTTTCAGCTCATTTGGGTTATCAGAAAGATGTTTTGAGAGTCACGGTTTGAAGAATGTGTTGATTTTATGAGGAAGCTCACAAAGGTGCAAAGTTTGGCTCTACATTTCTCTATATTTATAGATACGGTTGTGCAGATCAAAAGTTAAGTTTTTTGAGATGTGAAGGTGTTATATCCAACTTTTCATGTCATTAATACTTCAACAGAGAAAATTAGAAGTTACATTGTTTAGGAATTGATGTTCGATGACTAGTTTCATGTATGTCGGCTTGTGCCAACTTGCTGTTGCATGAAGTTATGAAAGGGATGTATGCAAATGTTCGTGAATATCATATGAAAATATCATGGATAAATTTTCTAAGAATCATGGAGAGGATCATTTGGAAAAAATAGAGACGAGCTTCACAGGAAATGGGGTCTTCCTCCAAAGTCCACATTTGATGCCATTGCAGAGAGTTCTAAAGAAAAACCCATTCCTTTGGAAGCTAACAAAGAACCTAGAAGGTCTGATAGATCCACTTTTGTTGCTACAAATACTCTGCAACCCTTTGGATCTACATAGTCAACTGGTGCAAGAAGAAGAGCTGCATCAAAGACTCTATTGGAAGTTTTTCATATATTGTCATTGATGTCACCATGTTGGTCTGGTACCGTGTATCGGTGCACAAATCACACTTATCCTATCCAGTATTTGATCCGGTATTTCTGGTATTTCGGTCCACATATTCCCTCTGGTAATCAGTATGATCTAAGGTTTTGGAAAAATGTTTATAATGGTTGAAAGCGCGTATGTATGTATTCTTACATGTTTATATGATTGGGTGATGCGTTGGCATTAGTTTTTGAGATTGCATTTCGGTATTAAGTTAATCATGACTGACATGATGTTGCATGACATGAGTGAATTACTCTTGATATGAAGCTGACAAGTTATCATCTTGAAAATATGATTTACATCAATTAGGCTAACCTAATCAATGCATGAGGATATATCAGGTATATATAGAAGATGGTTAGAAGATGAGAAGGTATGTGGGGTATGTAGTATGTATGTGTAGTGAATGCGAATGCAAAGAGAAGAAGAAGTGTGTGTACGAGTGAAGTGTGCGAACAGTGGTTGAAGATTAGTATGAGGTCATGCAAGTGAATACTCTGAGCATCAAAGGAACTGAACCTCCACATGTGGTGTAACTCCTCAGTTCAACTCTGGTGGTTAGCCATTTTTGTTTACTTATTTATGTAGGTAGTGAGCCTCCATTTTGGACAAGTCCTTATAAGCAGTGAGCTTTTGTATCTGGCAATGAGCCTCTTTGTTACCAATATTGATATAACTTTATATACTGTGTTAATCCTCACCATGGTTTTTCCCTCATTGGGTTTTCCACATAAAATATGGTGTTCTTGTGTTGTGGAACTTGATGTTTGACTATTGCTTTAATCTTTTCTATGCTGCAATAAAGTTTTAAGTATTTGTTCAATGAGTTTGTGTGAATATTGATTCACCCCCTCTCAGTATCTAGTTTATTCAACTAACTTCTCCACATAAGAAGGCCACTAAAGATGTGCATACAAGGCCTCAACAAAAGGAAAAGAGGAAGATGAAAAATTTGGATGCATCTAAAGAGAAGGAAGAAGTTGGAGATGAAGATACCTCCAAACTAAAAAAGAAAGGGAAGAAGATAGAAGAAGAGAAAATAGGGAAAACTCCTCTGGTTTCATATGAGCCCCTAGATTTTGAAGCTATCTTGAATGGAATTGTTAGCCATGGTCTGTTGAATGAAATAATGAAGGTCCATTTGGATGTCCCTCCAAAAGATTATAAGACCATTGAGAGAGCTATTATTGTATACATGATCAAACATAACATGTCATTCAATGACATCATTGATAAAGCTCCAGAAAGCCTAGCTTAGGCTTTGAGAGAAAGAAGAGAAAATGCTATAAAAGTTGATGAAGAATTGAGATAGAATTGAGACATCACGCAATCAACAAGGCCATGTCCACTATCTCCCAAGCTAAAAATGAGAAGATAGTCCAAAATCAAGAAAAATATCTCCACACAAAGCAAAGAATACATGCTCTTATGAGCATGGATGATGATGTTAGAAAGAAGATCCAGATAGAAATATAAGAAATTACAAAGAAGGTATTTAAAGAAGTGCAAACTAAAGTTGATATGGATGTAGTAAAAGAGCCTTCGATAGATCATGATACTGTTAATGAGGGCTCATCTTTGGTGAATAGAAATGAGAAAGTTGTATATGATCAACACAAAGAGCAAGGTATCTCTATTTTGCATGAGGAGTAGGATGTCTCTGGTAAGGAGAAAGAAATGAAAAAGAAGGAAAAAGGAAAGGATAAGGATGCTAAAGAAGGAAGCTCAGTAAAAATTCTTCTTCTTTGATTGAATCTATCAAAGAGTTCTTGGCACAGGAAATGCAAATTCAGTTGGTGGTGTCTCCACATTTTTTGCATGTTCCTAATTTTGATGGACAAATCAATTTGTTCGGTATGTATCCCCTACATAAGTTGAAGCTTGGTGAAGTAATCCACTCCATAGTAAGGTAATATTTTCTACAACAACAAGTGGAGAGTGCACATTTTTTGGAAGAGGAAATGAAAGTGTTGGAAGCAAAAAGGGATTCATCATTGCCCCCTAAACAAGAGATAAAGCAAATAATGGAGTCCTTTGAGACTTATTCATCTCATCTAGAGAAGTAGGAAAAATAAAGATCAATGAAAAGAGACTAATAGATGCCTCCAAAAAGTGTGATAGTGCATTGACTAAGGTGTAATATTGTATCAAAGACATTCAAAAATTCTTGGAGGAATAAATTTTTTTATATGTTTTTTTATCTTAGGTGGCCTGTAACAACAAAGAGTAGAAAGGATCAGATCAATGCAATTGAAATACAAATCACTAATGTGATTGAAAATTATGATCTTGTACAAGATAGTGATGGTTCCATAGGGGCATAAGTGGAGAGTCTGCACTCACAGATTCAATAATTGCAGGATTGAAGGGAGAAATTTAAGGTTCAGGTAAAGCAATTGAGAGAAGTAGTGAGACTAAGGTTGGATTCACTCACTATATTTCTGGCAGAAGCTAATGGTGTGATTCAAAAATATAAGGCACCATATTCTTTGGAGGAAGCAAAAGATACATTTGTGCATTTGACATGTCAAGTCTAGACCCTGACCGCTGTAAAGAAACAATGGGACAACTTGATCCAACTCAAATCCATCTACAAGAACATTCTTCCATCTAAGTGAGCTATGATTGTTTTTGGTGTAAGATATATTTCATTTTTTATGTTATGTGGAGTAGTACATTCTATAGTTATACAAATATTGTTGATGAAGTAATTAGACTTCATCCCAAAGGGAGTAAAAGTTGTATAGATTAAGGGGGAGTCTACAAGTTTTTCTTGTACAAAGAAAGTTTTCTTTCCCTTTGCCCTTGATGTTAAAGGGGGAGATAAATGTGCATCTAAGGGGGACTGTTTATCCACATCAATTGGTTTTTCCATCAATGAAAAAGGGGGAGATTATTGCAACTTGATAATCTTGTTTTTCATTAATGTAAAAAGTGTGCTTTAGTATGTATATACTCCAAAGATTATCTATGTGTAATGGTGCAAGTCAACATTGCAGTGATGTGGAAGATTTTTAGTCAGTGGTTGTATATGTATGATGTGAAGGTGGGTACACATGTCTGGATGTCTTTTAAGGTTTCCTACAATGATATCTTTCCATTTTGGTGTACCACACTTAAGGAAAAGTTGTAGAAGTTTTGTCTAAGGTATTCATAGTATATACTCTAAGGTAGAGACACATTGTTTTTGTCTACATCCTTCCGTAGAACAAGATTTAGTCTTGTAGTTTTGAAGTTAAGCTCATGGATATATGAAGGTATCATATCCAAGGTGTCATGCTATTATATCTTTTGTAGTGGAAGTTAAAAATGACAGAGTTCCAGTTTGTGCTAAGGAAGTGAAAAGTGATTATGAAGACTTGTTAGAATGCTCCACTTTCCTTCAAATGTGATGCACAAGACAAGTGGTTTTAAGGAAATACTCAATTATGTCTAATTTATTCTATATTGAAGTTTCAAGTGGTTTTATGCTCCACAAGTTTATTTCTTTAAGTGACAAAATGTTACTACTGGTTTTGGATGCCTAACCTTCAACATAACATATGTTTGTGTACTTGTGCCTATAGAAGATTGTGAAGATTAGTTGTATGAGTTTTTGTGGAGACTCTACATGCATCATAGTGTTTGATTTTTGAAGCACATGAAGATCTTTCTTGTTTCCAATAGTGCATAATTGTTTCAAGTCTTTTTGTGAAGTTATGTTCTTGCTAAGGCCGACTAAGGTATCCTAGTGGTGTCTACCACTAATTCAAGAGTAAGTGGAGTTTAAGGATTAGTTGTAGATGTTTTATGAGTCATACCAACTCATTTGGGAGAAATTCAAATAATGTTTTATCCTTTTTATGTATCGCCAATAAATATGAAGGTTGATGTGCTACAAGTTTCATATTTGCTTGTTTACGTCTGATTGAATTTGTATTTTGCAAGAGAATGGATGATGTATATAGAATATCAAAGATGAGAAGAAAGATATGGATGTGTGCGAAGATGTATAAGTGCATGATAAAAGCGTGATAAGATCCACCTCAAATATAATATGTAGAATTGATGACTATTAGTGGATTGAAGCCATAAAGTTAGTGATATTTTAGTTACTTTTATTTTCATTCAAGGAGTAGTATATTCCTTGGGTTTTAGCACTTAAACAAAGTTGTAATTGTTATTTATTTGTGAGGGTGGATCAGGATAGTAGCTCCTAGCAACATTTCTCACCGTGGTTTTTCCCTTGTGGGGTTTTCCATGTAAATCTGGTGTCAACTATGTTCTTATGTGTGTGGTCATCTTCTTTCCTATTTTGATTAAGTAGGTGAATGCTTAATTAGTATAACTTAGCTTCAACAACTGTTAATTGGGACTAAAATTTAAATTATACTGATTCAACCCTTCCTCTTAGTATTCCTAAGTGTTCAACAAATATAATAGAAAAATCTAAAAAAGCGAGGGACACCCACAAAGTCTTGGGTGTATATTTAAATATTTGAAAATGTACAAGGTAAAACTTAATCCAAAAAAGTGAGTCTTTTGCACCACATATAGAAAATCTTGCTCTTAATTGTCTCTCATCGAGGTATTGAAGTGGACCCCACTAAATTCATTAATTTAATAAAAATATACATCTAAATAAATTAAAACAACTCATAACATCCAAGGGAAAATTCAAGTCATCTAAAGGTTCATAGTATAGCTCACTAATAAATTTCAATCTTTATTCTACTAGTTAAATAATACCAAATTTAATTGGTATAGTATAAGAGAGGGGGACCAACCACTGCAAGGCCCCAGGTCATGAAAGACCAAGAGTAGTATGGCTGCCCTAACTTACCTCAATTTAAAGGAAGGTTAGGATAGGCGGGGTGAGAATGATGAGGACTATGAGGTCCTTCGATCACTCTGCAAAACCCGAGAGTTGAAGGGGGACTAGGTGAGTCGGTTTTAGGGTCGACTCTGTATCTTAGATAGCTCTTTGTCGGATGACAAAATCATGGTTCTGAGATGACAACACGACATGCTAGCCTCTCACAGATGCGTTGGCATCTATAGGACCATCAAACTAGAGAGACAAGACTTAACCTCTAAAAGACATACTAGCAGCCAAGTTTAGGAGCTTCTAAATGTTTAGAATAAGATTAAGAAATATGAAATATAAAGATGAATGTGATAAAGAAAGTAGATTACTGGAAGAGTGACAAAGATGATCTCACACAATAATCTTTTCACCAACTTGCTCCAAGATCTCTCCACCTACACACAACAAAGAGGGAAAATGTTGGGGAGCTGTTTAGGGGTCTACCTCAGTCAGACCCCTATTTTGGTGTTTCCACCTCCACGGACAACCAAGTTTTCAATGATATAAATATTGCGATAAAGAGGGGAACACAAGAAAAGTGTATAAAAGACACTACAAAACTGTACGTGCTTACTCAACCAAACGATAGAGAGAATAAGAGGAGCTTACCACCTCCATCCAAAGTGCTCAAGGCTAGTGGAGGAGAAATATGAGAGGGACTCAAGCCTCTGTTGCAATGGATTCATCCTGTGCTTTCTCTATTGAAGTGATGGAGTGATAGATTGCTGCTATGAAGTGTGAAATGCTGCTCCAAAGCTTGTAGATGAATGCTCAAAGTGTGAAGAAATTGTGTAGGCTTCAACTAAAAGATGAAAATGGAAGAATTAATGGAGAATATGAAGAAGGAATAGAAGAAAATAGCCAAATTCAGGTCGACCAGCTGAAGAAAGGCGTTACACTTCGACTCCCAATAGGAAGTGTAATGTTTTTCAAAATCTAGCTTTAGGAATTTGCTAGGGATGTAAGTAGGCCGTACAGATCTTTGTGCACCATGTGGCACAAACTAGGTGCTAAGTGTGATGTGAATAATGAACTTATGTGGAATTAAGCCTCCAAGTTTGGTTTTCTAAAGTATAAAGGGGTGAAATTGGAATTTGCATTAGGCGTGAAAATTCACTCCTATACATTTTTCCCCCACTTTAGCGAGCATGAATACTAGTGACTGCTTCAGTAAAGTAGATCGAAGGAGAAATAAAGTTCGAGATGTATACCTGTATCGACGAGGAAGAAAATCACTGTTTGGCGAACCTAAAAGTGTAGGAAAGGGCTCCATAGCTATGCAAAACCATAAAGATGAAGAATGAAAGCACCTCACAAGCCTACACACCTTCAAGGGAGGTATCCTCCAAGAACTCTCACATGAAGGAAACCAGGAAAGCACCTTACAGATCTGCAGACCTGCAAGGGAGGCATCCTTCAAGAACTCTCACATGAAGTAAGCTAGAAAAGCACCTTACAGACCCACAAACCTGTAAGGAAGGTATCCCCCAAGAACTCTCACATGAGGGAGACCAAAAAAAGGGGACTTCGTAGAGTCATAAACAATGACATGTTTACCCACAGATAGGACATGTCAAGAAGCGACCGCGTAGGCCGACAAATGGAAAGTCACATAGACCATCACTAAGTTGGAAGAATTTCAAAGGGGTCCTTTAGGAACCCTTCAAAAGGAAGAGGGGTCCACTCAAGGGATGCACTATTTGGAAAGTAGGTCTAGTCGGGCTACCCCCGAGCTAGATGTAAAGATGTGAAGTAGGTGTAGTCGGGCTGCCCTTGGGCTAGACGTAAAGATGTGAAGACCAATTTAGACGAGCTACCCCCGAGATAGATGTCATAGAGCTCATTAGGAATAGAAGAATTTCAAAGGGGTCCCTCAAGAAACCGACGTGAAAAGAAAGGGTCCACTCAAGGGATACATAGTTCAAAAATCAACGCCTTCCTTCTCGAATTGATTCATCATGAAGGAATCCTTTTGAAATATGTTCACTTCATCAGGGAATTTGAAAGGAAGGATATGCCCCCATGCAAGGGGAAGGTCAAAGGTTTTCTCGCTTCAGAGGAGGGCTTCCAAGTCCTTTTTTTACGAACCCGTAATGAATGGAACATGTTCTATTAGAGTTTCAAGTCGAGAATGTAATTCTAACAAAGGAGTGTGTGAAGGGATCTATGAGAAAAGATTCATTTGGCAACAAATGAATTTTCTAAAGACCACGTAAGGTAGAAGTGGGGTTGTCGCACACGAAAGGGATAACTCAAGCAAATAAGAGAGAAAGATAAAGGGAAAGTAAAAGAGAAATGACTACCAACAAAGGGCATAGTGGGATTTGGTTTTGAAGGGTTAGATATGCCTTTATTTATATATATAATAGGTAACTGTGGTGAGAGGTGAAAGATCATCAATCCCCAACCAGATCAAGAAGAATTCATGAAAGACAAAGTAAAAATAAAAACATTGGGTCAACATGGGAGGAAGCCTGAATGCCCCCTGTAGACACTTAAAATTGACCTAGGCCCGCAAACTCAATTTTATCATCAATTCTTCTATACATAATTTAATTATGCCACTCTGACCAAATTCAACTATTAATTAAATAATGACTAATTATTCAATTAATTCGTCTCTCTTATTCCTCTTGATTATTTAAATACATCTCTAATGTCTAAAGTCCTCTTTAAATTAAATAAATTATTAAATTTATTTAATACACTATTCCCTCTTGGTTATTTAAATAAATTAAGTTTATTTAAATATGTCTCTAACATTAAAGTCCTCTCATAATTAAATAAATCCCCCACAATTTATTTAATTATTAATTCACTTCTTTCACATTTAAATAATTTAAATAAATTATTTAATTGTCTATCACAATTCATTTCTAAATTTAAATAAAAATCATTTATTTAAATTTCTCTCTCCTCAAGTAAAAAAATAATTATTATTTACTGTCGCATGAATTCACCATTTTAGAATTAATTTAAAATATTAATTTCAAAACAACTTTTCTCTCCACAAATTAATTTATTTCTAAAATAACTTGATTTTCTAACTCATCCTTTTCCACTTACTAATTCTCATCTCACGGTCACAACTATTCTCTTTCCTTGATTTAATTTCTTAAATTAAATCTCGTCCACTCAATTTAAATTTCACCCTAAAGTTGCCCTAACCCTAATTAAGAGGTTGGTATTTTGAATCTTGACCACAAATTCTAGGGCACTTCTCAATCTTTAATCTCATCCATCCATCCAAAACTGCATTTTCTATAAAATGCCAATTTTGTCCTCATTTTCAAGAGCTTGAAAATCTAGGAAATCTCTCAATCTCTTAGCAATCTTGACATACTTCTCGCATTGAGCATTGTATCTTGTCATTTAGTCATTGCATGTAGATTCTTAAATCCTTCAAAACTTGCTTAGGACTAGTCAATAGTAGATTGCTCATCAAAATTTGAGGGCAACATCATATTTCAGCAAACTAGAAGGTGCAATGGAAGTCATCCATGGAGGATGAAGGACTTGGGTGAGATAATTTCATTCAATTCTTTATTTATTCCTTTGCATTTCATTGTTTATTGTGGATTTATGTATTTGCATTATGATTTGCTAACATTATCTTGCAGGAAATATCCATAGTTACAATATTCACTTGAGATGTCAGATCAATGAGAACACCTACTACGGTATTACCATTTATTCTCGTAGGAATATAAAGAGGAGATGGTTCTCTATAGAAGCCCATCGACAGGTCTTGTGAAGTGAAGGTTATGCTATTACCACTACTCACAGTCTATGCACAGGGAATAGGTTGATTTAAGAAGGAGACCATCACACACACTAAACAATACTTCTATAGAGCCTCCTAAGGTTTTTTGGGATAAGGCAGTGACCCAATTAAGGTTTCGTTAAACAACACCGTCAGAACCTTCCAACTATGCCTACTAGGGGTCACAAGTTGGGTTGCAAGGCGAAAGCCTCACAAAAATCACACCTACAACACTCTTAGGATATGAGCAAAGGAACTTTCAGTATCACAAAATGGAACCAAAATGGTTCACGTCGGGTTCACCAAAAATGTAAGAGAGGGGGACCAGCCACTGCAAGGCCCCAGGTCACGAAAGACCAAGACCAATATGGATTCCCTAACTTACATCAATTTAAAGGAAGGTTAGGATAGGTGAGATGAGAGTGATGAAGACTATGAGGTCCTTCGATCACTCTTCAAAACCCAAGAGTTGAAGTTGGACTAGGCGAGTCAATTTTAAGGTCGAATCTGTATCTTAGATAACTCTTTGTTGGAGGATAGAAGCATGATTCTGGGATGACAACATGACATGCTAGCATCTCATAGATGCATTGGCGTCTGTACAACCAAAAAACTAGAGAGACAAGACTTAACCTCTAAAAGACAGACTAGCGGCCTAGTTCAAGAGCTTCTAAATGTGCAAAATAAGATTAAGAAATATGAAATATAAAGATGAACATGATAAAGAAAGTAGATTACCGGAAGGGTGACAAAGACGATCTCACACAATAATCTTTTAGCCAACTTGCTCCAAGATCTCTCCACCTACACACAACAAAGAGGAAAAATGTTGGGGGGCTATTTAGGGGTCTGCCTCAGTCAGACCCCCATTTTGGTGTTTCCACCTCCATGAACAACCAAGTTTGTAATGATAGAAATAATGTGATAAAGAGGGTAACACAAGAAAAATGTACAAAGACACTACAAAAATGTATGTGCTTACTCAAAAAAATGATAGAGAAGATAAGAGGAGCTTACCATCTTTGTCCAAAGTGCTCAAGGCTAGTGGAGGAGAAAGATGAGGGGAACTCAAGCCTTTGCTATAATGGATTCATCCTGCGCTTGCTCTATTGAAGTGATGAAGTGATATATTTCTGCTATGAAGTGTGAAATGCTGCTCCAAATCTTGTATATGAATGCTCAAAGTGTGAAGAAATTGTGTAGGCTTCAACTAAAAGATGAAAATGGAAGAATGAATGGAGAATATGAAGAAGGAATGGAAGAAAATTGCCAAATTTGGGTCGGTTAGTTGAAGAAAGGCGTTACACTTCGACTCCCAATAGGAAGTGTAACATTTTTGTAGACTCCAGTCATAGGAATTTTTCGGGGATGTAAGCGCACCGCGTGAATGTCTACACATCGTGCAGGTATCCCAAAAGAAATGCATCCACTGAGACACAAAATAGGTGCCAAGTGTGATGTGAATAGTGGGCTTATGTGGAATTAAGCCTCCGAGTTTGGTTTTCTAAAGTGTAAAGGGGTGAAAGGGGAATTTGCATTACGGGTGAAAATTCACCCCTATATAGATACATTATGTCAAAACATATTCAATAAGATCAAGGAGTATCTCACTTTGAATTAACCATTCTTATGACACCTATCGTACAAAAAATATTAGTCTACATATCCATAAAATTAGTTACATTAGGGGAAATTTTATCACAACATGATAGTGAAGGTCACAAGTGCATCATATCTATATTAGTAGAATTTTAGTGGGATATGAGATTAATTACACTGTGATGGAACAAGCATTTATAGTTGTTGTATTTAGCTCTTAGAATCTTCAACACTACATTAGATTAGACACAAAACTAAGATTATATAAAAAAATGACATACTTGAGTATCTTCTATATATCGTATGGCTAAAATGTTCATGATTATGAGTGAGTTTAATATCAAATATGTAAATAGAAAAATAGTAAAGGGATAGGTAATGATAGATCAATTGGTAAAATAACTTATCATTGATAATCACTTATATATTGTGTAATTTCCTAATGATTCTATTTTCACTCTTAATGATTCACCATTTTGGAAAATTCATATGAGGGTTCTTACACAAATCATGGATTAGGTTCTAGAATCTTATTTATTACTCCATAGAAATATCTCATAGTGAAAGCCTTTAGACTGGTACCAACAATAGTGTATAATATGAGACCTTGATCATGGATCTTAAAACAAAAATATAGGATAATACATAATGTCTCTTAGTCTATAGATATTCCTAGCTTATAATCAAATAGATAAAAAAATGAATATCAAACAAAGGATTCAAAATTTATTCCCTATAGGTAGATGATTGATAGCTTTAAATAATGCTTCACATCCATATAAATTTAATGGGTTTACTATATTAATAATAAATTATAAAATTCCATGTCCACCATTGGGTCCCTCTTGGACATGCCACAAGGTAGTCACCATTATGGATTCTTAGTTGAATATTTATTGGTTCTCAGATATGATTGCCTCAACTCTAAGCTTACATGTGAACTTGTTGGTCCCAATTACCATTGCACCATTAAATTTACACCTAAAACCATGACTAAATCCTACCACCTAAGCTATCACACAATCAACATAAAATTTTATCAAAATTCTCATCTCGCTTCACAATTTTTAGTAAAAAATTATATTGGAGGAGCTATGATGGTATGCTATTTTGAGGCCTAAAATTATAAGAGGCTCTTCTCACAATCAAAGAGATTAATGATGATATCTATAGTTACCACACTATTGGTATGGTCCTATGATGTTGAGGAAAGGTTACTATTATCCTACCATATAATAAGATGCATCTCAGTATGTTAATAAGTGTTTGATTTATAAATGGAATGGAGATTTTATTCATGCACCATCACAAGAATTGTAACCTCTCACTACTCCTTGGAACTTCTCACAATGAGCTCTTGATTTTATTGGCAAGAATTGCCAATCCTCATCTATTGGTCAAATGTTTATTATTATAGCCACTAATTACTTTACCAAATGGGTTGAAGCTATTCCCTCACCTACACCATTGGCCAAAAAATATCCAAATTCATCCTCCATTACGTCATTTGTAACTATGATATCCCCACAACCACTATCATTAGCAATGGTAAATCCTTTAAAACCATGATGTCTACACTCTCTATGAGTGCCCATATTCAACATCATTCTTCCACTTCATACTACCCTCAAAGTAATACTTAAATAAAGGAATCTAATAATAACTTAAAATCCCCAAGAATACAATCAATGATGTTGATCATTATTAAAAATTCCAACTCAATCCCATCCTATGGGCTTAATGCACTAGTATTTTCACACCCACTAGTGCATCTCCATATTCCCCAATCTTTGAATCTAAGACTATCGTTCCAATTGAGATCAAACTACCATCATTATGCATCTCCTTATGTAATATTATTAATGATGATGAGTACAAAATTTCACTACATGAATTAGAGCTACTTGATGAAAATCACATCAACACCCTAAATCACTTATAGTTATATAAAATTAGTTTATATTATAGTTAAAACAAAAAAATTAGAACTTTTGAATTTGAAATTGATGACCTTGTGTTGAAGGAAAAATAAAGGAGTCTTTATGAATGAGACAAGAAAGGAAATTTCTAACCTAATTATCTAGGACTATATGTCATCATTGCTACATTTTTATTTGATGCTTATTAGTTAGCCAATCTTAGTGGTTAGGAATGTGAAGAACCCACAAACATAGTGCACATCAACTAGTTCCTTCTTAATCCAAGGAATATCCCAAACAATGTTTTTCAACAAATGAAAAAAGTAAACAGAAAAAACATCATTTTGCGAAAACTACTCCTTATGTCACCTTGTACAATTACTATGGGAAACAAATATTTTCAAGTGCCATGCATAATAAATGGACTATGTTGTCCTTTAGTTACATGTATTTCAATCATCCATCACATCACATGAGTTTCATGGTGTTTTTTGTATATCTAATACCCTTGAATCCATCTCCCTTTTACCCATCCTAATCAATGAGTTTCATAGTGGTTTTTGTATATTAACCATTCCTTGAGCCAAATTGTTGACCCCCTCTTGTCACTTTGTTCCATGATTTTTCTATTTCCTTGAACCATAAAGCTATTCCCTTTTCTGCACAAACCCCTCCATTCCCTCTCACATGAATAACAATAGACTTTTTATATTAAAGATAGTTCTAAAAATAGTTTACATATCCCTTATATGCATTATGCATCCCATAATTTTATGTATTTTCATATTAAATTAGACTATAAGATAAATTTTCCCATGCATAATACATCATAAAGTGTTGAACTACTGTTGAATACATCAAACAAAATAGGATTACATAAACTAATTTCTGGTCATAAGAGGCTAACATCAATTTTTTTCTCTCTCACTATAGATATCCCAATCTCTTCATCCAAGTAGGGGGTCAATGTTAGATTAGTCCTTATTTGATCTAACAATCTCTATTGCAAAATTTGATCCTTCAGTGATGTGGAATCTAGTACTTTCCTTTTTATTTTCTCCATTTCTTGCTACCTCTTTGTTATAGTTCTTTAATAGCTCTGCCACTCCTTTCAAGAGTGGAATTCTCTCATATTTATTGAAGGCCCATGTGTGTCCATAATACCAATAGATTTTACCACATTGGTTTTAATATATCTACCAATCCACAATGTAGCTTGGCCTTGCTTTGGTCCTTTTCTTTTTATATAATATTTGGAAAACAAAAGCCTTATTGAACCATCACTATAATTTGCATATTTTATATCCCCTCCTATCCTATCCTTCTATGTCTTGGAAAGTTTCTCCATGTGATAATATCTATACTAATCATGTCTTATGTACCTTGCACATGACCTTGTTCTATGTTGGGGGTATACAATTACATCTCGCTTCAAAAAATATTTTAATACATGCCTTCTTACTCACTTAGTTCCTAAGATGGATTCCCTAATTCTGAGCTTCATACATTATCCTAAAAACCGAGTTTGTACAGTGGTGGAAGCCTCATTATTTTTTTCATGTTCCACTGATATGAGAGAAATTTTTTTCCTAGGTGTCAGTTTGGTTAGCTAAGACTAGGGTTTAGGGTTCTATATGAGGACTATTTTACATTGAAAGATTTTGGCCTTTGTCTTAAACCTTTGTTCTTTGGTCCATTTTTTGTTGAATTGCTATCACTTGTCTCCCGATCACGTAAAAACAACCCGATTCATTGAAATCCATCTTATGACCGACCCCATATGGTTAGGATCTCCTGCACCCATTGTTGAATCTTTTCACGTGCCTAGGTCCTTCAAATTTCTTTATTTTATAAGGTTGATTTATTGGCCTTGTTTGGACTTTACATCCTTTGCTAAAATTTTTATTAAGTCTTTTGAGACCTTATTGTGTGTTTTCCTAGGAGGTCCACTCTTCTAAAACATCTTGTTTGCACATGCAATTTTCAATCACTTAAGTGATCGCTCATCACTGAAGTTACCTTCATTGTCGGGCTCATTGCCATGATGAGTGATGGGCCTATGTTTCCTTTTTGTATCGTGCATCACTGAAAGTTTCTACTCTCCATGATTGATTACCATGATGAGAGACATGACTAAGGGATTTGTGTATCACCTATCGCTAAAACACTTCAATTTCCTTTTTCCTTTCAACGATGAGCAATGAATGTTATCTTGTCTTTGTGTTGCACCATCGCAAAAGTGTTTCATGAATTTTCTTATTTTCTATGATGAGCGATGGGAATGGATTGAAGGGAGCGGTATGATTTGTCCACATGTCTAAGTTCAGTGCTATTGCTAGGATAACCCATTGCCGAAAGCATTTTCAACTCCAAGTTAGTTACGATGATATGCGATGGCTTGTGAATTTATTATGGTATTGCTGGAGCATCCTCTTTGCTGAAACAAAAATGAAACCTTGTCACATTTCTACAACAAGCAATGTGGAATATTCCTTCTAGCTAGGGTGTGTCACTCATCGCCGAAGTTTGAACATAAATTTGAGGCATCACTAGGATGAGCGATGGGGACCATGATGTACTGTAAGTTAGTGGATGTCTACGTTCCAATTGCTTAGGATTCCATCTCCATTTTAAAGAATAATTGTAAAAAGCATGTGGTGATGGTCAAGGAGGATCTTTGATCGTGTTTTAAATCCAAAGGATTGACGATTGGGGTTTAAACTAGAATGAGTACTTGTCAGTTTGCTCGTGTGAGAAATCCATCAACCATTAATGGTGAATGCACTTCAATTCTAAACTATTTAGAAGGTTGTTGAGTATTTTATTTCATAATTGTAGTTGTCACGAGTAGAGGAACTTGCTAAATGAATAATTGAAGAAAGTAACGTTCTTGCCAAAGTGAATTTCAAAGAACAACCAACTATTTTCCTGGGTAAGTTAATTTCTTAGCCTCTATGGGTAGTTTGTGCATTGAGTAATTTGGGAATTGGGTAAGTGGCTAGGGTTTATCTTCAAAATTAATCATTGTCATTTGCTCAAAGGGAATTGAGGTTATTACTTGTATAGTTTGGGGGAAAGAGGGTGGAATTGTTATTTTATTTTGAACACTATAGATTTAAATAGCTTAGGGTCTAATTCCATATTATTTAAAAAAAACCAGTTCTGTTGCGTAGTAAAAATGAGTGAACCTAGTGGTTATAAAGCTAAACCTAAAAGAAAACCTACTTAGAAATGGGTTAAAAGACCCAAACCCCAGGATGACCAACCCAAACCTGAATCAGTAGAAAATCCTAAAAAGCAAAGAACTATGAAGAAGGACCATCCTAGGTTTATGGAGGAACCCCCTAAGGACTCAACTAAAAAGGTAAAGAAGAAGGTGGGAAAGATAAAAATAGGTGATGGTTCCCTGACAACCCATTTTGAATATTTTTCCTTTGGGATTTATGATATTGTAGTACCATAGAGTTCTTGGGATTTGTTTTACTATGCTTTCAAAAGAAGAAATGCTTACCGACCCTCATGCAACTTATGGAACCGCGACATAGGCAAGTTGGTATGCCCAAATGTATTTATGGAGGTAGACTTGATGCTCAAAATGGCCAACTACTATGATCAACTAGACAAAATAATCGAGAGATTTCCTCACTTTGTACCCATGCTAGAAATATCAGCAAGCCAAATAATGGAAGCTTTTCAGTTGAATCCATCTACCTTTGATTCCATCAATTTCCACAAGCTATACAATGAATATGAGAAAAATAGGTTTGGGTACAAGAAGGGTGTCTTACCCATACAGAGGAGGTATGAATTGAAGAAGAATTGTGTGCCTTTTAACCATCTTGAGATGGAATCATTTGACTGTGCTGAATTTGAAGAGTAGTTCAAAAATACCTATTATGCATTATGTCAAGTACTGCACAATAATTATGACATTAAGATGGATATTGCCTTGATGACCTTGGTAATTGCTATTTAATAAAAGTATTAGAACAGGGCTTGGAATTATGCTTTCTACATTACTGAGCATTTACATGAGGCCCTGGTGAAATTGAAAGATGCAATTTATCCTTTGTTGTGTAGAGATTATTCTTTGTTGATGAACTTGCTGCTATGGAAGAGAAAAAAGGTGATGAGGAACTACATAAAGTTAAGAGAAAGAGACCACATGGAAAATGAGTTACTGGTGTAGATCAGGACACATATTTGGGATGTGCATTGTCCACATTGTGATTACAATATGTTTTGCAGTGTTTTCAAGTTCAAGGTGCTGGAACAATTGGGTTTGAAACCCATAAATATAATTTCATAAGGTATCAAGGAGATGTTGAGACCCTTGGAGTATGAAGAGGACAATAAAAAAAATTTTAATTGGGGAGATCGGTATCTTCATACCAATTGCACAACAATTAGAATTTATGGAGCCCTAGTGCCACCTCACAATTTGCCAATATATTAGTCAAATAGACAAGCATTTATAGAAATAATATGGTAATTGGATGCCATGGACAAGGATCATTTTAGAAAGACAAGAAAGGCATCCCTTGTGAATCCTGATTGTGAGTTTTCATATTTAAGTTTCACCTCAAAAGAGGGTATTGAGAGGTTTGGCTCTCTTCTAAACAATTATAGATTGAATCAAGAAGTCACTAGGTTTTGTGACCCTAAGGGAGTGATCTTTGTAGAGAGAAGAGCCAAAGGGTTGTCAGGAAAACCCCATGTGTTTCTTTTTCAGGAGGATGTAATTAGGAATTTTTCCACTAATGAAGAAGTTAATGCAAGAAATAATGCATGGAGAAGGATATGTGCAATTGAAGAGAAGATGCTAAAGGATAACCCTTTCTATGTCAACCCCTATTTAGAGGTGGAGGATAAATTTGTGCAAGAAAAATAAATGCTTGATGATTTTAGTGATAGGAGCTTCTTTGAGAAAGTAAAGTAAGCTAAGATTGTGGATAAAGTGGCCAAGGAAAATAATGATGCTCAGTTGAGGAGCTAACTGGCCCAATCCTCTACTGTAAGCATCTCCATGTGAATAAAAGAGATAGGTGGACAACCTGTAGTCACTTCATTAGTGGCTCATTCAACAAGTGAGCATATTGGTGAGGCTCAAGTTCCAGAGTTGTCAAGAGAGCACATTCCCATGGAGTAGGAGGTGGATCAATATTTCCCTGAAGATAGGGATGATGCCTTGAATATAGTGGTTCCCCCTTGCAGGGTTGTAAAGTGGGTCTACAATGAGGCTGAGGATGATGATTTCAAAATAAATTCCTTCACAAAATTCATGTGTGATGATACTTTTGTCAAGACCAAAGAATTCAGAGAATTTTTCATCCATATCAAAGGTTCTGACATTAAAAGAAGGATTGAAGAAGTGAAAGAGAAAGTTGAACCCTCCTTACAAGAATAAGCTGAAAAGGAGGAGGAGGATAAAATAATACAAGAGATTTCTAGCATGTCACCTGAAGAGGAAAGAACATTGGTGAAAGGGAGTGGGACACTCCTATTTCCCGGATGTGACATATCATGTGCTACTGCACTAGATCGAATTAGGAAGGATCCTAATGCTTCTATTTCTGAGGAGGTTTTCAATAATAAGGTCTTTGGCTTAGGTTTTAGCCCCAAGCTGCATACACTTTCCTTTTGGTCAATGACACGGAAAATGGGGAAGCCTGATGTTATAAAATATGTGGAAAAGGATATTGGAGCTGTAGTTGTGAGGAGGGAAACAAATATGACTACTACTGTAGTTGCACAATTGACAATGCTTGCTACAATATTAATTGTAGATACTACTCAGATTATAGAGGCTAACTATAAGAGGTTGTTGGATAGATACAACAAGCTAATGGATGAACATAATAAGTTGCTTGCTATAGCAAATAGGGGTTTTCCATCTCCAACAAGTTCTACCTTAGACATCTCTACATAAGATAGAGAAACTTTGTCTCTCAGAATTCAAAGTTTGAATCAAGATATGAAATTAGAAAAGGAGAATACAAAGAAGGAAAAACTAGAGACAATCAAAGTGGTAGATGACATCTTTGAGGATGTATTGAGGAATAGAGTGACTAAATTGGTCAATAGGGTTGATGATGTATGGGAAGCCTATAAGAACATCCATGAGGCTAACATCCAACATTTGTAGGTTTAGAGGGCCTTTCAAACTGAGTGGAGCAAATGGAGTACTAGGGTTGGAACACTGAAGGATATGATGTCCAAAATGTAGGAAGATCCTGAGGCTCCTACTCATGTTCCCGAAATATTGCAAGCCATTGATTTGATTAATGAGATAACAAATTTCCATGGGAAGTTAGGAATACAACTCCAAAATAAATTGAGAATGTTCAGGGATATGGAAGAACATAGTATGCCTAAGATACTAGATGACAAGGGTGAGTTGATGGAGTTTTCCAAATGGAAGCATGAATTGAAAGAATGGCTGCCATAGGCTAAGACAATGTTAACTGTAATTGATTACTCCATGTTGAACCCATATATTGATAACATGGCTAGAGTTGAAATGAGAATGGATGTGTTTGTCAAATAATCTAGAGCATTAATTGATGCGAGGTACACTCAACATAGTGCCAAAGTGCAAACCTTGCTGGACATGAGATGACCCATTGAAGATGAGTATCACACATGGTTGGAGAGGTTCGCTGAATGAGCTTGTGTTAGGAAGGTGATGATAAATATGGTGAATAACGAACAAGAGAGAAATAATGCATAGCCTATAAATAGTATAGATTAGGCTTTCATTGAAGTACTACAAAATATTGTTCTCTCCCTATCATGAAGGTTGATGGAAAATACTAACTTGGATGTGCCGATCCTCCTTCCTTTTATTGCTTTTTATGTTTTAAGTATTTGTTGACTGGGAATGCACATGTTTAACATTTTGGATCGTGAAGGAGATGCTATGATGTTGTTGTAATGAGTAGAAGATGCCTTTTGGAAGGTTAGTGTATCTTCTTCAACAAATAGAAATGATTTTTGTCTTATACACTTTCCCCCTTATTTAAATGATGAAAATATAACCGTCTGGGGGAATCTTGAAATTAAAATTGAAATGTATGTCAAATGAAAATTAGACTCTAATTGTAATTTGGTGCGATGCTTGTTGCTCTATGTGTGAGGGGGAGAACATTAGATCAAAAGACAAATCGAAACATGCTAATGTAAGAATCTAAACTAAGATTAAACACATTAAACTAAGATTAAACACATTAAACTAAGATCAAAACCTACACATATGAAATGAAACTAAGCTATTCTAACATGTATAAATGAATCTGCGATTACAAAATTGAATGTACATGAATAACACAGTCTTACCATCCCGTAGTGGAGTGTATTCACTCGATGTTGGGTTGTTCTTATCACCATGAAGGCTCCAAAGTTCATGTGAAAAATCTTGATGAGTGATTGTTTTGGTTGGTTGATCAAAGACAATGGCGAAGCTCTATCAATGGTTTTCTTGACAGCACTTCGCTGGTCAATGTATGTTGATTCTCTGATCCTTATTTTTGAGGAAAGGGGTTTGTTCTATAGGAAATGAGATTTGAAATGGATGATCAAAATTGTTTTGAAGAATATTCAGATCAACGGTCAGAGTGTGTTGCGAGGAATTAAACATGAGAAAATTGTGCAAAGTTGATTGCACAATTTGGGTGATTGAGAAATATATTGGCCAGTCAGGGATTTAGATTGATCAGTTAGAATTTAGATTGATCAGTCAGGATCTAGATGGCTTAGTTAGGAATTTCATGGTTTAGTTAGGAATGTGATTTATCAGTTAACATATTAGATTGTTCAGTTAACAATTTGGATTGATTAGTTAATAGATTAGATTTCCCAGTCAACAATCGTAATTTGCTCAATTGGAAAGTGGGTGAGGAATATGAATTAATTGATTTAATTAATTAATTAATTTTTGGAGTTGAACGTGAAAATCACATTTGACTTTTGCAAACAAAGTTGCATTAGTTTGATTTGATTTTTGATAATTGATTTGAATAGTTTGATTTAATTATTCAATTTTTTGGAGGGAAACTATGTAATTAAATTATTATTTAATAATTTAATCCATTTAGGGGAATAAGGTGATTTAGTGAGGTAATTAAATAATTGGCATTATTTAATCAATCTGGATGAAATAAATTGAGATTAAGACTTTTTCAAATAAATGTGATTTATTTAATTGGTCAAAATGATGAAATGTGAATTAATCAAATAATGTTGTTTTATTTAATCAATAGAGGAATTAGGGTTTTCATGAGTTTATTAAATAAATGAAATTTATTTAATTTGTCTAAAATGATGAAAAAGTGAATTAATTAAATAATATTGTATTATTCAATTAATAGAGGATTTAGGGTTTCTAATGTCATTTTGATGTGGTACGATGTGGGAACATTACGGTATGATTTTGAGATGTTCTAAGACATTACAGGATGATTTTGAGATGATTCAAGATGATCCGAGACATTATGGGATGATTTCAAGCTGTTTCGGGGTGATTCAAGATGATTCGAGACATTAATAGATGATTTCAAGCTGTTATGAGATGTTACATGAAAATTCCAAGTCATTCTGAGGTGTTTAGGATGATTCTGAGTTATTTTGAGGTGTTACAAGATAACTCCGAGTCATTTTGAGATGTTACGAGATGATTTCGAGTCATTCTGAGATGTTACAGGATGATTTTGAGTCATTCTGAGATGTTACAGGATGTTGTTTGAGGCTATTTGATTATGTTTGATGTTGTTTAGTGCTGTTCGATACTATTTGGGGTGTGTGATAGGTGTCATGTCAATTTTACATGTTTACATTTTGCCCCTCTTTGATACAAAGTACTGGTTGCTTTGTTTTAAAGATTCTGTTTTTAAGATCAAGTTTAAAAAAAAAAATTATGTCCCACTATGCCCCGGTGTTTAGTGGAATGATGGTATGACTCTATGCTACCCCCTCGAGAGGTTGAATGAAAATTTCAAGCTTTGAGGTCAGGCTCTTGACACTATTGTACTGTCATTTTCAATGTTTTCAGATGAAATGTTATATCAATATGTGCATTGTTTCTTGTTTTGATGTTTTCCAGAGCTTCTAATTTGAAAGTAGGAAGATTCCTTAATTGTAATTAGGGTTTCCTAGATGAAATTAGGGTTTTCTTGAGGTGTTATATAGGCAATTTTTCTTTAAAATGGGTCATTTGTGCTTTGTTCCTCTTGCTAATTCTTGTCTCTGGATTTCACTTTCTGGTCAATTGTTGAGGAAGAATGCCGAGATTCAAGGTTGCCCCACATTATTCTGAGCTTGTTCAAGAGTATGGATGGCCTTCAAGCATCAGTGGCCTGGTATGTTACCTTCTCACTTATCACTTTTGTCATGTTTTTGTTCTCGTTATGTGTGTGCAAAGTCTTGTTAGATAATAGCACTATTTTTGAGATTCTTGTGCAGTTGCATCAGTTTTGGTGCTTTTGTACTGTGAAAACTACACAATTGTTTGAAAAATGTGCTATTGTCTGAAATCTATGCTATTATTTTATGCTTTTGTCTAAAACTGTGCAGTTGTCTAAAAACTACGCTATTATTCTAAAACTGCGCTATTGTTTTAAAGTTGTGCTATTGTCCTAAAACCACACTATTATCTAAAATATGCACCCTTGTTTCATGCTTTTGACCTAAAACTATGCTATTGTCCTAAAACTACACTTTTGTCGGGCATTTGTTGAGCATTTGTCCCAAAGCCTAGCAATTGACTTTTCCTTCTGTCGTTTGCTTTTAGCATTTGTTCTGTGAATGATGTTTCTATACCTGCACAAACACAAAGAACAAACACATGATTAGATCAAAATGCAAGTTAGAAGAAACATTCCCCATGAAATTATATTGAAACATCAAAATAGGAAATAAAATGAACAACACACTAAAAGCTAATTAAATCCTATCTAATGAGCAAAATATCAATCCCATGGGGGAATTGGTGCCATTTTGATGTGGAAAATGACGCTTTCCCAACTCCTTGATGTGATTTGATAATTTTTGATGATGATTCTTGATTCCTTGATGCAAATTTCCAATAAATTTGATAAAACTATGAAACTTTGAATGAAAATGGATGAAGTTGCAGATGAAATTGAGTATAGTAATATTGCATGGATTGTGGATGATCAATTCAATAGGAGAAGCCCTCTATTTATGGATTTGAAGAATGGAAGAGAGACAAAATGGATGAATGTGGGATAAAAGACCAACCAATGAGAGGCCACTTGTCCACATGTGATTGGAGGAGGAATGAACACATTTTGATGAATGTTCAAATAAATGCAATTAGGTGGAATTTGAAATTAGTGAAATGACAAGTTGGAGGGAGAGGAAAATGGAGTAAATTCAACTTGGCTCAAGGTAAAGGACATATAAAAGGCCTTTAATGCATTGTTGGAAGTACTCATCCCTTTTGGAGGGATTTTTGAATTGGAAAAATATTCCACAAAAGATGCCCTTTTGAATAGAAATTGATGAATTTATAAATCAAATAAATTGATTTATTGTGGAAGTTGCAAAATCTAGAGGATTGGAGTGATTAAGATTAAGATTAATCATGATTTGATCCATTTAAGTAGAAATTAGATTATTTGAAAAAATTGACTTAGATTTTAGGATTTATTTGAATTAAAGTTGAAAGGAATAATGATTTAGATTTAATTAAATAAAGATCATTTTATTTAATTAAAGAGGGTGATGTTAGATTAAATAAAATAAAGATTAATTTATTTAATTTAAGGAGATGACTTTAGAGATTAATTAAATAAAATGAATTATTTAATTAAAA
This sequence comes from Sequoiadendron giganteum, assembly GCA_007115665.2. Lineage (NCBI taxonomy): Eukaryota > Viridiplantae > Streptophyta > Pinopsida > Cupressales > Cupressaceae > Sequoiadendron > Sequoiadendron giganteum. The sequence goes on from CM021101.1 coordinate 260,945,295, forward strand.
GAAGGACTATAGGATTAATTAAATAAAATCATTTATTTAATTAACATGAGATGATGAATTAATCAGATAAATTTGATTTATTTAATTAAGAGCGGAAATATGATGAATTTAATCAAATACAAACTATTCAATTAAATGGATTAGTGAAAGAGATGATTTAGGAAGAAACAATGTTAGTAAGATCAAGATCAGGTGTGTAGGATCAATCTATATATTTTACATGTCTACATGTTCTAAACCCTAGCATGTGTTAGTTTATCATCATAAATTTCATTTGTCATCATGCTCGTGTCGTTTTGTGTTATTTTGCATGTTTAGAGTGAAACCCTAACATCTTGGTTTATAATGGTTGCAGGCGAGTCTTCAACCACTTATGACAAGAGAGAGACATCCTCGTCACTTGTTCAATCCAATTTCCCATTTTGATATGTTTGAGCAGGAATTTATTAACATCATGGGATTACTTTATATTTTTTACATGCCTCCGATTAGGACTCGTATGACAATGTTGACCGCTCTTGTGGAGAGGTGACACTCTAAGACGCCCTTTCATTTTCCTACAAGGGAGGCAACTATTACTCTCATGGATGTGTGGAGGATTTTTCATCTTCCTATTCATGGTGAGCTTGTTACATACAAAGTTCGGTAAGGTGCTTGTGTTATGCAACATTTGTTAGGTGCGGTACACTTGGATGTTCGCGATTCAAAGGTTGAATTATTTGATTTTTTTGACAACGCAAATCCTATCATTCTTGTCCTTTGTGGCCTGGTATCAAGATTGGTTGTTCCTGATAGACGAGGTCAAAAGTTTGCAATGGGTCAGGGTACATGTATTGAGAGTATGCTAGATCATGGTACGAGATATGCCTGGGGTGTCTTTTTTCTTGCTCATCTTTATCGAGATATGCACGAGGTGGTGTATTAGGGCAAGAAGTCAATGTCTACAGGTGTGTTCCTTTTGCATGTTTGGGTGTGGGAGCATATTGCAGTGACTCATCCAAATGGGATTTAGGATTGTTCTCTAGATGATCCATACTCTTATTCTTATGGGGACTTTATGCATTACACCTTGCCTGGGGACCTACATTGTTGGCACCGTGTGTTTGATGAGATGCCTAGTTTCATATGGAGACCTTATATGAGCTGCGAGGTTTGGCCAGAGGATGTTGATCAACTTGTGTACTGATGATAGAACCATTGGTTGCTTGGCCATTCTTCATCTGTGATAGAACATTATCTACCAGATCGAGTTTTTCGCCAGTTTGGAGAGAGACAGGGGTGGGTTCTTGATGCATTTGAGGCTCATTTTGGTCGGACTTGTCAGGAGGTTCACGTATGGACTCTCCAAATTGATGTACATACTGTGATTTCTGAGTTCAGAGCACTTGCCCTACTTGGTTGGGGTTGGTTGGTTGGTGCAGAAGATCTAGGTACTACTCATGATTATGATGAGCGATGGGAACAACACATGCCTTTGAGGCTTACAGATCCTAGAGGTGATCCTATTTTTGGTAGAGACAACATTACAGGTTGTTTTAGGGAGCAACATCATGCTGAGGTTCTTGTAGAGCAGTTGGATCAAGCTCGATGTGATGAGGCACATGATATTTAGGATGAGTGGGTGCCTCCTGTATAGGGTCAGAGATAGGTTCCAAGTCCTACTCCACTAGCAAGGGATGTTGATATATTACTATCTTAGATGACTTTGGTAAAAGATGCAAATATTGTGTGGCAACATGCTGTAGAGGCTTTGGTAGACACTCTGAGGGTTGAGTGAGAGAGCACCAAGAAAATTGAGAGAGTGATATTGGTAATTGACATGCTGCAGAGGCTCAAGTACTATTACTGACAGCAAAGAGATACTCTCCGGGAAAAGCATGATAGTATGCGAGTTGAGCGAGATTAGTATCTACATGAATCTACCTATTATCAGACCTTATATGATGCTACTATTCCTAGGGCCTCTCGACGTCCACAGTTTGGGGAGCTGAGTGTTGTGAGCGATGGTGGTGGTGGTGCTGGTGCAAGTGTAGGTGATATGTCTGTGAGACAACCAAATCATTTTGGTTTTTAGTAGCATTCTATCCCTCCTATTGGGGTCTTACTATTTGTGGTACTTGATCTTTATGTTGTTTCATGGTGCAGAGGCATTTTGTAGACATGTGTGTTATATATATTCATTGGTCTAGTCGAGACCTCATATATATGTTATGATTTTATATTTTCCTATCACAGTTGTGTCACTACGGATGATTTATTTATGAAATATTCCATTTTTGATGATGATATATGAGATATACCTTCTTTGATTCAACCTCATTTTATGTTTATGTGATGGTAAAATATGATGATGTATGTTTATGTGTTTTTGTGCTTTTTTGATGTAAGAATTTGATGTGGATGAATGAATCATACTTTGTCTCATTTCTTGATGTGATGTATGTTGATAAATGAATGCCCCATACATGATACATGATGTTTTATTTAGTTTATTATCATCATGATATGTATTGATAACATTTGTGGATGCAGTATGGATATGGTATTGATGATGTTTTATGCAGGATGAATGTTAATTAGAAGAAATACTAATGATAGATGTTTGTAGAAATATGATGATGGATATACATTTTATGTTAATTAGAAGAGCTATGATGATGTATATAATTGTGATGTTAATTAGAAGAAATATTGATAATGGATAGTGATTGATGAGTTGCTTTTTCTTCGCTTTAGAGATTGTGGTTTTGAAAAACCTTGTTTGATGCATCAAACATATACGATGCACTAGGGTGTAAAATACCAAGGTGAATTTGTATCCATTGCATGGAATTTGACTCTACAAACAAAGAGTATCTTTTTTCATACCAGACATACAAATTTTTTTTTGAAAGTATGGAGGGGTTGTGTGAAAAATATTTCAAACTAGTCACATAGAGAGGTATAGAACAACTAACATGTAACTGCTTCACGAATTATTTTAATACAACTTCCATACTCAATAAAGCAAGTATTCGTCATGGTAATATTACAAAAATATCTTACAAACAAAAAATCGAAATGATGCTCAATTTCCCCCATTCCTTCTTCTCTAAATCCTTATGGACATCCTTGAGAGATCTTGGGAATGAGTCAATAAAATAAATCACAAAAATTAAGACCACAAAAAGATAAAAAAAAAGTTGCAGTATCACTTGCCATATCTTTTTAGGGTGGGGCTATTATTTTTTGTTGATCATGTCTATCACAGGAATGGATCCATTAAGACATACCTCAGGATGTTGTTGAGACTTGTTAAAAAGATAGGTAGTTGATACTTTGGCATTTATTTTTGTTTGTTTATAGTAAACTTATTTGATTATTTTGCTTGAAAGTTCTATCTTTTTGATGTTTGTTTTGCTTTGTTTGTTTGTTTCGTCAAAGGATGATTGTGACAATTCATTTATTATGGGTGAAACGTTTATTGTGGATGTTGATGACGGGATGGGTCTTTTTTTGATTTTGTAAGTTTTTATGATGCTATTTTTGTTGTTTTTAGGGGACATACCTAGGGCCTCGGGGGCTCATCAAAGATAAGACTTGCCTACATTGTACATGCAGAGGCTCGTAGTTCACTTGGTTTGACCTTTTCTCTTTTTATGAATGTTTTTAGATTTTGTATAGTGTATATGTTTTTGGGATTTTTGGTATTTTTTGACTAGGTGCAATAAAGCATATTGGAAACCTAAAGGTACTGACCTAGGGTCTCAGAGGCTAAAAATACTTGCCTACATTGTACACACAAAGAGCACATAGTTCAACTATTTGACTCAAAGCATGAATTATTTTTGGGTAAACAACATCGATAGCTTGGATTGACATCCCATTTCTATGTCTAGAGGATATGTTGTGGGAAATTTACTTGAACTAGCTACGAGGTTCAAGCAAATGTTGATATCTTAGACTGTTTGAGTGAAGGAATAATCCAACGATGTTGTTTTGTTTTTGATGTTTTTCACATGTTTTTGATCTTTGTTGTTTTGTAGTGTTTTTGAATTTTGTTTTATGACCACGATTGGATGCTACTAGATCTAATTCATGACCTACTTTGAGAATTTTTACCCAATAGAATGACTTACCTTAATTAGTGACAAGCCATGGTTGGATACATGCTTTATGAAATGGATGGGTGGATGCTATGAAAAAGTGTTGATAGATAATGATGCATGTTTTATTCATACATAACACTTGATTACCAAGTTTTCACTATGGCACCTATTCTAGGAGCACCAAAAAGTGGTTTTCACTCAAGGAACATTTTATTTTTCTTTACTATTTTTCTTTCTTTTTGATTTTTTTGTATTTTGTATTTATTTTTTTTCATTTTTTTGGATTTTTACCCTTTTTCCTTTGGTATTCTGATGCACTTTATGTATAGAACTTCTTAAGGTTGTTGCTGTTTAGTGGTTTGGCTAAAGGTTATCCTTTGGGAGTAGCCAACTGATATGACCTAGAGCCATATCTTTCTATTATGATGAATGGACATAACCAGTTAGGTTCAAATTTTCTCTTGCCGTCTTGATTTAATTGTATCTTCTGATTCTCCTTGAGGACTACATGACCAATTTGAAAGTTTCTATCTTTGATTCTCTTGTTATAGATTTGCTTGATCTGATTCTGATAAACTTGCAGATGGTTTAATGCTCTCAAATTCCTTTCATCTAGGAGCTCTAATTCATTCAGTCTAGATACCCTGTATTATTCATTTCTCACCCTACCTTTTAGTGAGACACACAATGAGGGGATTTCAACCTCAACAGTTAATAGAGCTTATGATCCGTAGACCAAGGAAAAATGTGTGGCACTAGTAGGTGTGTGAATGATGGTTTGATAAGCCCATAAGGCTAGGTTTAGCTATAAATTCCAATCATGACTGACATCATTAAAAGTCTTTTTTAATATTTTTAGGATTACTTTATTGGATGCCTTTTCCTAACCATTTCCTTGGGGATAGTAGGGCGTAGAAAATCTATGTTGGATAGAGAATTTGGAACATAGTTCTTGGACATCTTGATTCTTGAATGGGGTGCCATTTTCTGTGGGATTCCATACCTACAAATGAGATAATTCAAAATGAATTTTGATATCTCTTTTCTAGTGATATAGGTCAATGGAATTGCATCTATCCATTTAGTGAAGTATTCTATTGTGGTGATAATGAATTTATGCCCGTTGGATGAAGCAGGTTATATTTTACCTACCAATTCTAATCCCCATTGCGAAAAAGGCCATGGTGTTGTGATGGGTCTCAAATCTTGTGCTAGTACATGAACTAGGTCAATGTGTTGCTAACATTGTCAACACCTTCTAAAATGTTGAATGCAATCTTGCTCCATGGATGGCCAATAGTATCTTGCTCTGAGCAGCTTCTGGACTAAGTTAGGTCCACTAGAGTGGGATCCATAAATACCTTTGTGCACCTCTTGTAAGGCCATTTGTACTTCTTCTGCATTAAGGCACCTGAGTAACATACCATCTAGGCTATGACAGTATAGGGTTTCTCCTAAGATCATAAAATGGGAGGTTCTATGGGTGAAGGTTTTCTTCCGAGTAGTTGTTAAGTCAAGTGGTATGATACCATTCTAGATATAGTTAAAAGTATCTTGGTACCATGGAGAGTTAGGACCAACAACAACACATACCATTTCTGATTATGGGATGTCGAATTCCAACACTAGTAGTTGTTCCATGAGGAATTCATATTTAGGTACATTTTGAGGAATATCTAGCAACGAGCCTATCATTTCCATTGCATCAACAACTCTGTTATTAATCCAAGGAACTTGTTCAAAGGTTATTTTGATGAAGTACTCCTTGAAGCTATCCACCATCCTTTTGTATGGTAGCAATTTGTCATCTTTTGTTTGGTATTAATCATTCACCTGTCTGATTACTAGCTGAGAGTCTTCGAAGACATGTAGCTCTTTTATTCTCCATTCGATCGCCATTTTGAGTCCCATGATAAGAGCTTCATACTCCGAGATGTTGTTTGTGTAGGGGAATGCAATCCTATAGGCCTTGAGTATACTATCTCCTTGTGGTGTGAGAAATAAAATACTTGCTTCGGAACCATATTGAGTATAGGATCTGTTAAAGTATAGAGTCCACTAGCCTATTTTTTCTATCATTAAGACACTCTCATCTGGAAAATCCACTGTGAGAGGCTTATGATCAATCTATGGGTGCTTTGACTAGTTGGTTTGCTATGAATTGTCCAATATAGCTCTCCTATCTATGTACTCTATATCAAATTCACTCAGTATCATCACCCATTTGGCTATTCGACCTATTAAGGCTGCTTTTGCTAGTAAATATTTGAGTGGGTCCACCTTCAAAATCAGTTTCACTTTTATATTTAAAATATAATGTCCCAACTTTTGTGTTGAAAACATGACTGAGAGACATGATATTTTAATGGGTGAGTAGTTTAGTTCATATACCACCAATGTTTTGCTGATATAGTAGACTGCCCTTTCTTTATTGTCATCATCTAGCTGTGCCAAGAGAGCTTCCAATGCTCCTTATGTGGTAGACACATAAAGTATCATCTACTTTTTTGAAATTGGAGGCATGAGTACAAGAGGAGTAAGTAGATACTCTTTGACTTGATGGAATTCTTGGTCACATCTCCCATCCCATTTGAAGGTGACATATTTGTGTAGGAGATGAGTGAAAGGGTGCCACTTGTCTGCCAGTTGCATGATAAATTTCCTGATTGATTGTAGCTTACCTTGTAGGCTCCTCAACTGTTTGAGTGTCTTTGGAGGGGACATCTCTATTATAGATTTTACCTTTGCAGGATCTACCTCTATCCCTCTTATTGATACTATGTACCTTAATAGTTTTCCAGATGTTACTCCTCACACACATTTCTTAGAGTCGAGTCTCAAATTGTACTATTCCAATCGATCAAATATCCTTGCTATATTTATCAAGTGAGCTTCCCTTTTCATTGAATTTTCTAGGATGTTTTCCAGATAGTCCTCCATGATTGTGTGTAGCATGTAATGTAATATGGTCATCATCACTCTTTGATAGGTTGCTCCTACATTCTTTAGACCAAAAGGAATTACATTCCAATAGAAAGTTCCCCAAGCACAAGTGAATATTGTTTTGTGTTGGTCATCGAGAGAGATCTTTATCAAGTTTTATCCAGAGAAACCATCCATTAAGGAAAACATTTCATGTCCTACTGTTAGATCTAAAATCATGTCAATGCTTGGCAATGGAAAGTCATCTTTTGGACAGGCCTTGTTTAAGTCTCTGAAGTCTGTACATATCCTTATGCCCCCAGTAGGTTTGGACATTGGTACTAGATTTGATATCCATTATGGATAGTAGATGGGTCAGATGAAACCCACATCTAGTAGATTATTTAGTTCTACCTTTACCAGTAATTTTATCTGGGGATGCATTTTTCCAAGTTTCTGCTTGATAGGCTTTGCTCTAGGGATGAGAACTAGATGGTGTACCACTAATGTTGGATCTACTCCAGGCATGTCAGCATAGGTCCAGGCAAAGTTTACCTTTCTCTCATTGATGAACACAGTGAAATTTGCTTTCTCCTTAGGATCAAGTGATGCTGCATGGTATGTTATCTTTGGGTCCTTTTCTATACCAACATTTATCGATTTTGTTTCTTCTACAAGGAGTGTTGATCTTCTTTGATATTTTGATATGGGGAGATTGAATCCTCCATCCTTGGGTGCCTCTAGGAGGTTTTCACCTTCGGATGTGTTCTTTATTTTTCTCTTTTCTAGATCTGATAGAGCCATAGTGTGGTTTTCCCTAGGGGATCATATTTTCATGTTTTTTCTTTCATTTTTGGGACAGGAAGATTTAATCTCTCCACCAAACTATGCCTCTTATTCTAGTTCCATGATGAACCCTGCTTTGTGATCTCTTCCTGGTATGTCTACTCGAAGTCCCATGAACTCTATGATTGCCTCATCATTCTAGAACTGATCTAGAACAAGTGTATGTTGTTGCTGATCCCAATCTGTGATTTGTGGGTAACAGAGTGGGAGACTATCATCTTGGTCTTGAAAGCTTACAAAAGTAGGTGAAAGGGTCAATATGGATCTAGTGTATTTTTCCCACTAGGTATCTAGGTCATCATTACCAGAGTCGGGGGAACAATATCCTATGACGAAGGAAGGAGAATCCAATTTGTATTCATTAGAGTCCGATTACGAATGGTAATAGATGTTGGGAATGGTTTCCATGCATTGGAGAGGGAATCTATCAATTCTAAAGTTATCAAATAAGTCTCTGATGGGTAATTCATTTTCCATGGCATGGTAGATATCTGGTGCCTTAATGCCAACAAAAGTTTCTCATTTCTTCCAAGAGGTTCATCTAGTTTTTGGAATGACCATGTCTTTTGGTTTATAACCTAGCCCCATATTCTTTTGCCTTTGTTCCACTATCATAGGCTTTGATCGACCTTTTTTATGTAGATCAAGGTCACCTGTTCCATTGTATCCCATTTGTTTGACTAATTGATAACCTCTAGTGTTAGGATCAATTAAAATGGGCTGTGGCTTTTTGGGTTCTATTTGGTCCTTCTTGTAGATCATAGATGAAAGGTACTCTTCAAATATTTCTTCATATTTCATGTCTCCCCATTTGGTAGAGATAATGGGTTTGGATATCATTTTTACTATCTTGATCTCGTTTGGACCTCCATATACTTTGGGTGTTGGTGGAAGCATGCTGATGCAAAATTATTGGTTAAAATGGTAGTTCCCATTACCCTTGTCAATTTCTTGAATCTTGGCTTCTACTTTTGGTTGCTCACTCGATGTGTTTTTGGTGGAGGTTGATGGAAGAATGGAAGGCTATATCATTTCTAGGCACATGTTGGATTTTGTTGTATTTCTCCTCCAACTTCACACAAAAATGGAAAGGTTCTGGATCGACATATAGTGTTACTTCCTTTCCTTCATGGGGAAACTTTAGGAATTGATGGAAAGTGGAAGGGACTACTTATAATGCATGGATCCAAGGGTGTCCTAGGAGTAGGTTGTATGACAACTCAAGATCTAGTACTTGACAAGTAGTTTCTATTACAACCGGTCCTATCTGCACCTACAACCTAACTATTCCTTTAAAATTTCTCTCCAAGTCATCATAGGCCCTTATGGTAATACTCTTGCCTTTGTCAATCACATCATCAGAATACCCCAACATTTTTATGAATTTTAAGGTACAAATGTTTAAACCTGCACCATTATCTATAAATACTCTTCTGACCATGGTCTTATGAACACCAACCTCTATGTATATAGCTTGATTGTGGAATTTTCTTTATAGTAAACATTTCTCTGAAAAGACTAAGTGATTACTTGTAGTGATTTTTCCAACCATGAATTGGAATTGAATGTGATCGAGGTCATTAGGGACTAAAATTTCCAATGCTTTTTCCAATATCTCCCTATGTGCAGGTGATAATTTTAAATATTCTAAGATTGAGATGAGGGTGGGTGTCTTCTTTAACTGTTCCACAATACTGTAGTCACTTGGTGACTTGATTGTGGGTTTGGGAGGTGATCCTTGTATTTTAACTCTTTCGCGATGGGAAGTTACATTAAAGTTGTTGTCTCCTCCTCGTATTGTTACTACATTTTCCCTATTGTCATCAACTTGTGATAGGGTTCCTAAAATTGTGTCACCGTATGTGTAATTAGCATTATGGTACTCTTGTCCCTTTCCTTTACCATTCCTCTTAGTGTGGTTTGGGATTGGGTTTGAGTATATTTGTAGGTCCTTGTTTCCGGGCCAATGATCAACGTCTGCTTCCCCTTTGTCTATTAAGTCCTGAATAATATGTTTGAGGCACATGCAATTGTTAGTCATATGTCCTTTGATCATATGGAAATCACACAAGTCCTCATTGTACCATGGTGTCATAAAGGTAGGTTCCTCATAATTTGGGCGATCATTTGTTTTGATGAGGTTTTTTTGTTATAGTTTGCACATGAATATTTCAAGTGACTCAATTAATACAATAAATTGCCTCCTAGGTTGATCATATTGCCTCTGTTGCCCTCCCCGACTTTTATGTTGGTTTACAACTTGATTGTTCTTTGGATAGGTAATTTGGTTTTTTTGTGTGTTGTTGGGACTATAGCTTGTTTGTGCCACTCGTGGTTTGTTTTTATTTGCAATTTGTGCATTCCATACTGCTCTAGTGTCTACCAATTCATCATTTGTAATGTTCTTGTTTTTATCCTAGACTTTGGGTTTCTCATTTGAGCTAGAGGGACTGTATTTTGAGTTGTTTGTTCTTAAGGTTCCTCTTGCTATGAAGGATCTTTCAATATGTAACCCTTTTTCAATTGTTTCTTCAGTCTATAAGACATAGCATAGTGAGTTTGTAGTTTATTTTGGGTAGGACATTCATGATGAAAATATCCACCAACTCCTTGTTTGGAATGGGCCATTTGCACTAAATCACTTTATGTCTCCATCTTTGTAGGTAGGAGGTGAAGGAATCTCCTGGGTTCTGTTTGATTGTGGATAGACTTGTGATGGTTACACCTTTTTCTATATTAAATGAGAAGTGGGTTATAAATTTTCTAGATAGCTCATCAAAAGTTCTGATTCCAGGTTGTAGATAGGTGAACCACTCCATAGCATGACCTGTAAGGCTGCATGGAAAGAGTCTCATGAGATATGCATCATAGTTATGTATCTCCACACATGATACTGAGAATTCTCATACATGCTCTACTGGATCTCCTACTCCTTTTAACTTTCTTTAAAATTTTGGTATCTCAAAGTTTTTTGGAAAGGGTAGTGCCGTGATGGAATGATCAAATAGGAAATGAAAAATTTCCTACAGAGTGTAGGTCTTATTTTTTTTTCCTATAAGTATATCTACTATTTTTTGGGTGACAACATCTAGCCTTAGCTCCATCTTTGTTCTTGGTACATGTGTTTGTGAACCTTGTGTGTAATAACCTTGATGTCCTACTAGGTTTTGATTATAGATCGAGCATTGTGAAGGTATAAGATCTTGATAGCTATATGGGATATAAGGAGGGTTAATTCCTTGTTGTGCATAAGGAGGGTTAACTCATTGTTGTTGGGGTGGAACATACAAAAGGATTTCCTGATGATGCATTTGTTGGTGACCTTGTTGATGGGATGACTAAAGAATGGTGTGTTGCATAGGCGGTTGTCATTGCACCAAAAGATCAACTTGTTAATGCCTGATACAACCGCTGGATTTATAGAAGATCAAGATCCACAAGAGGCGGTTAAAGCATGTCACGAAGCTACCAAAGCACCACGTTGGACTATGCGTACCATAGGAAGAGGAGACCAAGGGTCACACCTTGCAACAATCCCCCCAATGCAAGAATGAGGCTTGAACCTATGACCTTGGATTTGATACCAATTGTTGCACCAAAAGATCGACCTATTAAAGGCTGATATAACCGATGGATTTATATAAGATCAAGATCCATAGGAGATGGTTAAACCATGTCACAAAGCCCAAGTGTCATGCTAGACTACACCTACCATAGGAAGAGGAGACCAAGGGTCACACCTTGCAATAGGGTGCTCTATGGCACACCTTGCTGGGTAGGACTAAATTGAAGGTTACCTCGATGATGCATTGGTGGGATACTTTGTTGTTGGGATGAATGAATTAGGGTGCTCTATGGAACACCCTGCTGGGTAGGACTAAAATGAAGGTTACTCTGATGATGCGTTGGAAGAACACCTTGTTGTTGGGATGACTTAATTAGGGTGCTTTGTGGCACACCTTGCTAGGTAGGACTAAACTGAAGGTTACCCTGATGATGCATTGGTGGGACACCTTATTGTTGGGATGATTGAATTAGGGTGCTCTATGGCACACCTTTTTGGGTAGGACTAAAATGAAGGTTACCCTAATGATGCATTGCTAGGACACCTTGTTATTGGGACAACTAAATTAGGGCGCTCTATGGCACACCCTACTGGGTAGGACTAAAATGAAGGTTACCTTGTTGATAGTATTGCTGGTTCGAAAGGGGATCCTGTGGCACACCTTGTTGAAGGTACTGAATGTTTGGAGGGGGACCCTGTGTTCCACTCTATTGGTGATACTGATTGTTCTGGGAAGGGTCAACGCTTGATGTATTCTGAGGTATCTATTATCTAGGAGGTGGATTGTTATTTTGAGGTTCATGTTGAGATGGATCCCCTTGGTACATTTGTGCCACTGTTTCTTGTTCAACCTAAGTTGGTTTTCTGAACAAGGGGTTCTCTTTGGGTTGATCGCTGTTGTGTGAGAACACATGTGGCATATTTGGCATCTTTGGAGGTTGGGTTATTTGTCTCACAACCAAGTTATCCCCCAAGGGAATAATATTGGGGTCTTTGAGAGCTTCTATGTTGAAGTCCATGGGTAATTTAGCACCGCTTTGTGCTAACTTGAAGAAATAGGAGTTTGGGTCCTTTCTTAACAACCTATCCATTAGTTTGAGGACCTTGGGGTTTTTAGAATGTTCAAATGGTTCTTCCTCATTTATCTCTTCTTCACCACTTACCTCCTCTATAAATACTCTATTTGGATCTTGGTTACTTTGTTCCATTACCTCCTTCTTTTTGCGACTTATTTCTTCCCTAGTGAAAGTGTCTTTGTATACTAGTCTATTTTGGGGAGTTTCAAGGTCACTTGGCCTATAGCCCCATGGGCTACTCTCATCGTTCATGGAATTTTTTGGTGGGATACTGGTGGTATTTTTGTTGGCTTCCATTTTTTTCCTATGTTGCGATCTCATGGTTGTCATAAACAACTTGGGTCTTCTGTGGGAGAGTGGTGCACTCTCCAGGTGACTCAAATTCTAAAGACCTGATGTTGTCCTACAAATTATGTAAGATATTGGAACTATTGGAACAAATCCAAATTCTAACAATAGTAGAAGGAATACAAGTTCAGATTGTTTTTGGAAGCCCCTTTGTGGAAGTTATATACCAACCTAGTTATGGTTTTGTGAAGTTCCCAAAGGTGTTTCTTGAGAGCTTTTGGACTAAGATGCCTAAGTCTAAAATGATGACCTGTGGACTTTACCTTAGGGATCTTGACCTTGCGTGAGATCATGAAGGGGATATTTATTGCCATGCGGGTGGTGGTAATATGAGTCCCTCTGCTGCTATGCTAGCTTTCTCTTCCTCTTCGTCTAGGAAAATTGATGCGATGATAAACTAGCGGGGTGTTTCATTCTTCTAAAAAATAAAGGTTCTCAAGATCTGGTTGCTGAACTGGGGCAGTTGGTCGTCGGATGGTCATAAAGTTTGATGGTGTTATGGGATGGTTGCTATGAAGCTCAAGACCCTAGGGTTTGAGTGCTATTTTGGAATGATACTACTTCTTGGAAATCAAGATGTTGAAGAAACAAGGTCTATATTCCACTTCCTTGTCTAGAGGATATGTTGCAGGAAAGCTTACTTGTACTATCTATGAGTTCCAAGTAACTGCTGATATCATGGACGTCTGAGTGGAGGAATTACCTTAATGGTTTTTTTAATTTTGATTTCAAATAGGTAGGATGGAAATAATGGATGTGGGACTATCTGACCTTCTGGCTTTCCAATAATTTTGGTTTGAACAATGATCCTATACAAAAATTTCTCCCAAATTTTCCTCCATGTTTGAAGTATGGCAAGTGATAAAACAACACTTGGACTGACTCAACAAGCATGGACTTATGCCACCTTCATGTCTATAACTTAGGTTGTGAAATCACAACACCCAAGCCATAGATCCCAAATGTTTACTTTGAGTAATGTACCCTAAAATCAAAGCCAAAATGTTAAGAAACATTTAAGGAAAGATCCTTTCAAAGGGGTGCAAACATAAGGCTTCTTTCACAAGTATGCACTAAAGCAAAGGGTTTGTGGTTCAACCATCTTGTTTAGTATTTTTTTTTGAATGTGTTATTTTTCTTAAACTAATCACATAATCTGATTTCAAATTGTTTTGAATGTAATGGGCCAAGTTTAATATAAACCAGTAATTACTACCCTAGGGGATAGACACCATTCTCTTAGGTAGGCTTGTCTCATGCTTCAAAGAGATGATTTTACATGCAACTTATGGTGCGGGCCTGTAGTCGAACATGGCAAGTAACTTCTCAGAAGTAAATTTTGATGCATCACTTTTAGAGAATGTCTTTGGATAATAGGGTGGCCTCTAAAACAATTTGCTTCTTAGTGGTAACTGTGAATGCAGAAATTTGACACTCACCCGCTGGCCAATTAAGGCTCTTTAACCATTCCCATTCCACTTAAGGCATGGAATTAGGTGCAATCTATTGTCAAAACAACTTGAAGCTACTTTCTTATGATTTCATAACCTTTAATATATCCCACCAATAAACATGCTTCGAGACCTTGCAATGAGTTCTCTAGTGCAAGATGTATCTCAAGGCAAGCCCCCTCTTTAAGGTAAACTTTAAAAAATAAAGTGTAATGCTGAAAAATGTTCTTTTGCTCACCCAAGATCGCCAAAAGGTGCAAGGGGAGAAGATAAAACACTTTAGCTTTTCCAATCAATGAATGCACAGCGAACAATCCATATAAAATTGATTCATTTTAAACACCTCAAGTGGTGTTATCCCTATAAATATGTTAATAACATAAATAAAATGTTCTTTTTACTTGCACCAATAGGAAGTATTCAGGATATCATTCAAAAATCTTAATGGTGCAATATAAAAGAAATGAATTGTTCATTTTAAGCTCCAAATTTGGGTGCTTCTAAGAAAATAGTCATTGTCTATAATTGATCAACAAATGAAAATCGTGCGTGCGTCAACAAATCAAAATCATTTGCGCTCTTTTTATGCACCAAATTTAAAGTTCCTAAGTTGAGAAACATGAAATTTGTTCATTTTTAGATCCCAAAATTGAAGTGTTTTTTGTTGTTTTTATTCTTTTTATGAGCACCAAATTCAGATTCCTAAGTTAAGAAAATAAGAAATTGGTTCATTTTTAAACACTAAATAAAATGCGAGTTTGTGTTTTGTTCAGTTTTAGAACACCAAATTCAGATTCCTAAGTTAATAAAGCATGAATTTGTTCAAATTTTAAACACTAAATCAAAAATGAGTTTTTTTTGTTCGTTTTAGAGCACCAAATTAAGATTCCTAAGTTAATTAAAAGTAAATCAAAAATTGGGACCGATCATCTTCCCTACAACAAACACGTTAATGTTACTTGAATCCTGCATAAGATCTTCCAATACTTGCTTACACATCCAAAAAAAACAACAGTTAGTGAAAAATCCTATTACAATAGTGCAGGATCCGTGCACTTGTTTTTCAAAACAATTGCTCAGAAAAAATATGCAAATGCGTAGGAAAAATACAATTGCTTAGTTCTAGAAAGAAATGTTCAAATCAGACATGTTGGTGTAAATAAAGTCTTGTACCTAGTTAATTCATTACTAGGGGACTTATTTACATGTTAGTTAAATTTACTTAGGTCCTAGGAAGGAATCTTTTTAGAAGGTGTTAGTTGTTATCTTATCTTTTGACAACTACTACATGTGAACCTAGGTAAGTGTGATTAGTTGTCTCATGTCATATGATTAAGACACTTGTCATAATCCTATGACATCTTGCATCTCACCTTGGCTATATAACCAAGGGGTATCTACTCATTGTAATATCAATCACAACAATCATATCATTGAATCATATTGATGAGAATACAATTTATTCTTGTCACATTCTATTCTCTTTTTGTGCTTTCCATTTGGTATCAAGATATTGGAAACCATAGCCAATTCTAACATGGTATCAGAGTGGGTTGGGTGCCATTGGAGAGTCCTTTTTTGAAGAGAGATACCAGATTTGGGGAGGTTCCATTTTTTTCTCTTTATTGCAGGTTCAAATCAAAGCTTGTTGATGCAAATCTAAGCTCACCATTGTGTCTGGAAGGTTCAAGAAAGTCAATTTTGCCTCTCTTTTTTTGTCCAAATCGGACATACGAGGCCAATCTATGAGGGTTTGAAGTTGAAGAGTGGTTTCCAGATCCAAAGGTAGCCGCATTTTGGGTGAAATCTGATCCTGCCATCGCATCTGGAAGGGCCAAAAACCCTAAGATTGACTGTCAATTCATCCATTTTGGAGCAGTTGTTCAGTGAGGATTTTTTTTTTTTGCCTAGGGAGCTGTACGACCCCCCAGGTCGTCATAATTACCAGTCGGTACGATATCAAAAATTGTTTTTTTTAATATTCGGCTTTTTTTATTTCAGAAGATTTTATAAAAAAATTACAAAGTCAAATATTATTTTTTATTGAAAAACTTATTTAAATTTACAAATAAAAATAAATAAAAAACAATTAAAGTGATTGTAAGTTGCTGCAAACTACCAACGTACGATTGTACCCGGGCCCTTACACAGCTGTAGAGTACCTGGGGTGTACCTCCGACCACATGGTGGGTGGCCATTGGCCCGTTGCGACCCCACCTACTTGCATACTCTCTCTCTCCAACGGTGCTGGAAATTCATACAAACCAGAAGCAATCAAAGACCAACGACATCAAAGGAGTGGTGAAGGTTTACGAAATATTTTGTTCATTTCAAAGATTCTGAATGACAGACCAAAAAATTCGACGACATTTTCTTGAACGCCATTTTTAAGCTCGTGAAACGAAGGATATTTCATCCGTCAAGAGCATATTCTGCTGGCAAGGGCATATTCAAATTTGATGGGCTGTAGGCCATCAAATTTAACCTAGTGAATTGATGAAATCATCACCACTTCATCATTTTCTTAAAATTTTTTGCCCCCCTCTCCAATTGAACTTTCATTGTTGCAATCAAACTTCAAAGCTTCATAACTTGCTCATTTTGACTCCTTTTTTTGAGAATTTTTTTTTGATTTGGGATAATTTTTCATTCTCTACATAGTGGTGCTATCAGTGTCTTGTTTTGGTGCCTGGGTTTTCCAGAAATTGAAGATTCTCACAGGTGTTGTTGCTTCATCCTCATTTTGGGAACTTTGGGAGCTCATATCTTGCTCCTACGGTAACTTTTTTGGGTGCAATTTTTTTTGAAAGTAAATAATTTTTTGTGTAATTCTCAATGGTATGATCAAATTTATCTCATTTTGTACCAAAAAAATTAATTGATTTCGTGGCCTATTTTGACATCTGTAAGCACTAAGATCAAGTCTAGCTTGCTATTTTTGGTATTTAGAAATTGTAAACACACTAAATATAAAGTGCCACAAATTAGATATTTCTTGGTGCATTCTTTTGATCTGTTTTCTTGTGCTCTCTTATTTTCATGGATCATTCTAAGGTTCCTTTGTTCACATCATATAATTATTCAACATGGCATCAAAATGAAAGGAGTATTCTAATTATAGAAGGTCACTCTCTATATGTTAAAAATAAGTTACCTAAACCTACAGATGTAGATAAAAAGATAAAATGGATGATTGAACATACCAAAGCTCTTGGATGTCTTTGTAGACTAGTTTCTCAAGATTTTTTATTCCAAACTGAATCATCTAAGAATTCTCATGAATCTTGAGACAAATTGAAAATATTGTATGGTAATACAAATGAAGTAAGAGGCTATCAAATTGATAATGAATTGATGGGCCTTGATCCTAAGAACTTTGACAACATACAAGACTACATCACTAAGGTTAATGATCTAAGAGAGAAATGTAAAGCATGTGGAATTGATAAGAAGGACATTTAGTTGGTCTACAATACAATACAAAAATTTGGTCCTGATTATGCTTCTTTTGTTTCTAGCTTTCATACTCATAGATTGACTATGGGGTCTGCATTTACTACACCTTCATTTGCATCATTTTCTGAGATGTTGATACATGAGCAAAAAAATCTTGTCTCAATGGGTCTCATTAAGACTTCTAAATCTCAAGTATTGTTGGTTAGTCAGGTGAAATAATTAGAATTAGATAAGAAACAAAAGAAATCAAAGAATAATCCAAATTCAGATCAAACAAATAAAAAATCCTCTTCTAAAGGGGAATCATCTAAGAAGGAGAGGCCTTTTGTGCATATTGCAAGAAGGATGGACATAAAGAACAATATTGTTATAAGAAGGATATTGATGAGTTGAAAAATCTTCTCAAAAGGAATCACATTGATTTTCCTTCTAGAATGTTTGAATCTTCTTCTCCTTCTTCTTCAAGACAGTCTAAAAAGGACAAAGGTCAGGCATTTACGTCAGGAAATAAAGGTCAAGCTCTTTTCACTTTTTCAAGTCCAGGATCAAGGAGATGGCTTCTAGATTCAGGAGCATCTCATCATATGGAATCTTCATAGTCTATATTCTCTTCTTTTCAACCTTGTACTATGTCTCCTATCTTGATGGGAAACAATACATACATGAGTGTAATTGGGAAGGGATCTATTAGTTTTGGGGACAACACTTTCCAAGATGTTTTGTGTGTTCCTTGTTTGACGAACAATCTTCTTTCCATATATCAAATTACATATGGTGGAGATGGGATAAATGTGGAGTTCACACTTGATTCAATCATCATTCATGACTTGGAGAGTAGAGAGATCATTGCTACTGGGGTGGTTGATCATTCATATTAGTTGTATACCTTTGCAGATTTTGCTTCTGATGGTGACATTGTTCCTTCGGCTGTTGATCACAACCATGATTCAGAGGAGACATTTGGATTTTTGAACTTGGGAGTTCTCACATTAGATCCAGTTCTTGAGTCATGCATTTCATCTCCATCTAATGTTGTACCTGAGGATCTTGTGATCCAACTGTTTTCACTCCTTGTGATTCAGTGCAACAGGACATACATAGTCTTCCAATATGACTACTTTGGATGACTTCTTGACAGGTATTTCAGACTTTTTTGTGGAGTCCCGTATTGTATATTTTTGAGACATCATTGATAACATTCATCTTCTATTTTATGAAGATGCTCCATCTTTAGTTGTTGTGAGGGAACACTCTGACCCTCTTGTTCATTCTCTACATGATCATTCTTCACAGTTTGGCGTGATTGTGGATACTTTTGGACAATATTTGGAGGAGGCTTCTTTGTCTTTAGAGGGGATATCTTTGTCTTTGGATCATGTTCTACATTCATCTCTACTAGATTCTTGATTGTCCTCTTCACCAGTGTGGCCTAAAATGCTTGTTTGGAGTGTGTCAGCTTTTGGCATCGACATGGAGATACTCGAGCATGCTTCAAAGACATCATACATCATCCATATTCTTGACATCCTACATACATTCATGGTTTTGTTTCTTCCTAAGGGGATGAATGTTGTTCGATGAGATTGGATCATATTCAAAATTCAATGTTAAGATTCTACCATCATTGCAGGAGGCTCAACATTGAGGGGGGGGGCTAGCTTGTCTCTCTTCTTATTCTATCTTATGGGGGGGTCTTTTTCCTCACATGGGGTTTTGACCTTCTCATGCATCATTGAGAGCATTTCTTTTTTGTATTTCATCTGTCTTTTGGGGAGGAGTTTTGTCCCACCAGGTTTTCTCCTTTTCTCTGTTTGTGAGAGATTTCATTTGCATATGTACATGGGTACCTAACATGGCCTAGTAGCCGAGACCCATCTTTGTGTCATTTGCATAATAATCTGCTACTCCCTAATTTTCATTTAAGGGGGGTGTTGGTGTAAATAAAGGCTTATACCTAGTTAATTCATTACTAGGGGACTTATTTACATTTTAGTTAAGTTTACTTAGGTCCTAGGAAGGAATCTTTCTAGAAGGTGTTAGTTGTCATTAGTTGTTATCTTATCTTTTGACAACTACTACATGTGAACCTAGGTAAGTGTGATTAGTTGTCTCATGTCATATGATTAGGTCACTTTCCATAATCCTATGACATCTTGCATCTCACCTTGGCTATGTAACAAAGGGGTCTCTACTCATTGTAATATCAATCACAACAATCATATCATTGAATCATATTGATGAAAATATAGTTTATTCTTGTCACATTCTATTCTCTCTCTTATTTTTCTTTCCATTTGGTCTCAAGATCTTGGCATCCATATCCAATTCTAACAAGACATCAAAAGCTAACACTGTCAAAAAATAAGTGCACTGGTTTTAGACAATAGCACCATTCCCATGACAATAGTGTAGTTCTTGGACAATAGCACAATTTACTTGACAAACAAATGCTCAAGTTTTCTAGACAAGTGTGAAAAACTCTGTCAAAATACATTTCTGGGACCTGCAGCTTCAAAAGTGACTCAAATGAACGTTAGAGGAGGGGACAAGTGTCCCACTGGGCATGCCAAAATGTTCGACCGAAAGATGGATCGAAATATGCTAATCTAAGAATCTAAACTAAGATTAAACATATTAATCTAAGATCTAAACCTAGACATACGAAATGAAACTAAGCTATTTTAACATGCATAAACGAATCTACGATCACAATATTGAATGTACATGAATAACAAAGTCTTACCATTCTGTAGTGGAGTGTATTCGCCTGATGTTGGGTTGTTCTTATCACTGTGAAGCCTCCAAAATTTGTGTAAAATCTTGATGAGTGATTGTTTTGGTTGGTTGATCAAAGACAATGGTGAAGCTCTATCAATGGTGTTCTTGATAGCACTTCGTTGCTGAATGTATCTTGATTCTCCAATCCTTATTTTTGAGGAAACGGGTTTGTTATAGAGAAAATGAGATTTAAAATGGACAATCAAGATCATTTTTAAGAATATCCAAATCAATGATCAGAGTGTGTTGAGAGGAATTAAATATGAGAAAAATTTGCAAAGATGATTGCACGATTTGGGTGATTGAGAAATATATTGGACAGTCAGGGATTTAGACTGATCAGTCAAAATTTGGATTGATCAGTCAGGATCTTGATGGCTTAGTTAGGAATTTGATGGTTTAGTTAGGAATGTGATTGATCAGTTAATAGATTAGATTGTTTAGTTAACAATTTGGATTGATTAGTTAACATATTAGATTGCTCAGCCAACAACTATAATTTGCTTAATCAGAAAGTGGGTGAGGAATATGAATTAATTGATTTAATTAATTAATTCCTTTTTGGAGTTGAATGTGCAAATCGAGTTTGAATTTTGCAAACAAATTTGCATTAGTTTGATTTGAATATTTTGATTTAATTATTCAAAATTTTGGAGGGAAACTGTCATAATTAAATTATTATTTAATAATGTAATCCACTTAGGGGAATAAGGTAATTTAGTGACATAATTAAATAATTGTCATTATTTAATCAATCAGGATGAAATAAATTGAGATTAGGATTTTATCAAATAAATGTGATTTATTTAATTGGTAGAAATGATGAAATATGAATTAATCAAATAAGGTTGTTTTATTTAATCAATTGAGGAATTAGGGTTTTAAGGAGATTATTAAATAAATGAAATTTATTTAATTTTTTCAAAATGATGAAACAGTGAATTATTTAAATAATGTTGTATTATTCAATTAATAGAGTATTTAGGGTTTTTGATGTGGTGCGATGTGGGAACGTTGCAATATTATTCTAAGATATTTTGAGGTGATTTTGAGATGATTCAAGATGATCCGAGACATTATGGGATGATTTGAGATATTATGGGATGATTCTGAGTTGTTTTGGGGTGATTTTGAGATGATTCAAGATGATCTGAGATATTATGAGATGATTTTGAGTTGTTATGAGATGTTATAGGATAATTCTGAGTCATTCCAAGGTGTTATGGGATGAATTCAAGTTATTCTGAGGTGTTTTGGGATAATTCTGAGTCATTCTGAGATGTTATGAGAGAATTTTGAGTCATTCTGAGATGTTACGAGATGATTTTGAGTCATTCTGAGATGTTACGAGATGATTTCGAGTCATTCTGAGATGTTACATGATGATTGTGAGTCATTTTGAGATGTTATGGGATGTTTTTTGATATTGTCTGATGTTGTTTGAGGTTGTTCGATGCTGTTTGATGTTGTTCAGTGTTGTTCAATGCCTTTCGGGGTGTGTGATAGGTGTCAAGTCAATTTTACATGTCTACACTCTCATGTGTTTATAAATGAGAATTCATGACCAATTACATGGGTCTTTTGATGGTTAAGCAATTTTGAGCTCATGCATGAGTAATTTTGATAATTTCAAGCATAAAGAAATAGATTAGTGTTAAGTCTTAAGAATGTATTCAGATATTTAATAGGCTTAATTGTTCTACAATAGCAAAGATATATGAATGAAAAGTGAAAGTTCCTAGATTAGTTTCTCTCCTCTATAATTTTGGCTTTCAAATTATGAATAAATGAATAAAGGTTAATTTATTCATCTTCAATCACTTTGATTGAATATGTGATTTCTTCTGCTTTAGTTCAAAGAGCTAAATAAGTGCTTAAATGAGATCATAGATTTGTAAGATAAATTCAAGGATTGTTAAGAAGTTTCTAATTTTGGACATATCGAGTTGTGTGTTACAACGTAATATAGAATAGTCTTCAAATAATTGTTTCTATTTGTTAATGGATTACAATTTATTGCATATGTGAATCTATCACACTCAGATAAGGAATTGGTCCATTTGTTTGGTCATCTTTGATGTTTGTGAGCTGCCTATACCTGACAAAGAACATAAATATTTACAACAATTTTTGACACACCTGTAATTGCAGTATAGTGGCATGAAATACTGCTCATTCCTAGCTGTAGGTACAATTTGTTAAAGGGTCTACCAAATCCTTAAGGATTTTGTCTATTTGCATCCAATAGGACTATATTTGTTTATTTTTCAATGTTAATGATAAAATGGCATGAGAGTATCATATAGGCATTGTCAGGATCACCCTCTCGGGTTTCATAGAGCCCAAAGAGTAGAGGTCTAGCCTAGAAAACTAGTACCTATTTGTTGGCTAATCCTTGCCTTTACTTATCATTGGATTGTATAAAATTCATAGGTAAATGGTGAGATCAAGTTTGGCTCTATTAAAATAACCAACAAATTAGTGACTCTACTGGGGACATTGCTAGTCCAATGTCTCTAGATAGATCTAGTATAGTTAGAGTCAAGTATTTTGATTGTTCTTCATTGCTTGGAGAATAATTGGTTCAAATTTCCATCATATAAATCACTTCTAGTTTTATGCTTCAGAGTCTGATCCATTCCTCCATCTTGTGTTAGGTTATGTTCAAAGTCTTCTCTAATATTGCAAGTACAAACCCAAAGTGTGATAAATTTATTTTTCACAACATTCTAGGTAGCGATTTTAAAGTCTCTCGTGCTAGTCCAAAAATAAATTCCAAGAGAGAAAGTGAGAAAGAGAATTTCAAGATACAATTTGGCCCCATGAGGAAGACCAAAAGTTACACAAAGAAGCATCTTGAATAGAAGATGGAGTTCAAGCATTCGAAATATAGGTAACACACCTGGGTGAAGAAACGTGTTGAATTAAGTAAGTCAACTAAAATTCCCATTGATGTATCTCCTACTTTAATAAGGAGGTAAATAGTGCAAATGTTCATGAAGAAGCACATGAAAGTGAGGTGCCTAAGGTAAATCAAGGAAGTTTTCCTTTTGATGAAGCATTTGACAATGAACTTGATGTGTCAAGATAAGAAGATAGGTGGGAATTTTGGGAGAAACATAAGAAGTTCTCAGAACCCTTAACTCCTAGGGTTGGGTCTATTTTTAATGGAGGCAATTTTAATCCAATAGGTGAATCCGCTAATGTAGAATTGCACCAATCCCTTGAGGGAAAACTAGCTAACCCTACCTTTTTTACCCCTAAGCCAAGTGAGCTTGGAGATATCTTGGAAGATGAAGAAGATATAGATAAAGATATGCAAGCCTTGGAAGAGGAAGAACTTAAGATTAAATAAGAAGAAGAACGTAGGGTCAGGGAGTTAGAAGAAAAAATGGAAAAGGAGTTGAAAGATAAGGAAGGTATAATTAAAGCCAAGATGCTTGAGAGAGATGCTCAGAGGAAAAAAATAGAAAAGATGAGAGAAGAAGTGAGGCAGAAAACATTTTAGGATAAGGTTTCTAGATTTTCTACTAAAATAACCCTTGGTCCACCTAAGGTAACCATCTCAATTGGAACCTCTATTGCTGAAACCTATACCATGTCTATTGACTCTACCAAAGCCTTAGATCCGTCTACTACTACTAAGAAATCACAACATGTAGATCATGGGAAGAAGCCCATTGACTCACCTAAGAAAACTACCTTTAATGATTTCAATACCAACACCGATACAAGCACCGACACTTCATTCAACAATCCTTTCACCAAAAATGTTAAGATTGATTGTACTCCATCAACTACACCCCCAGACCCCAAGATCTTGAGATTGTAGTTGGAAAATGAAAATTTACTGCAAGAATTAAAGAAAAATTAAATGGAAGCTTCAAATGCAGAAATAGCTAGAAAGTTTTTTTCCTAAAGATATCCATACCTGATCTAGAAGCTTCAAGCTTTGGACATACAAACAACGAATCAAAAAAGAAGAAGTTTGAGGGACATATTACCAGTGGAGGTGGTCATGGAGGTCAGGGCGGTGGAGGTGGAGAAAATGATAAAAATAAGAATTCTTATTTTGAGGATGATGAGGGAAAGAAGAATGGAGGTGGTAATAATAATGGGGATGGAAAAGGTAAGGATAAGAATCAATCTGATGATTCAAAATCTGATGATTCTAGAAATATCACAAAGATCGAGCTATCTGGAGACCTATGCAAGTTGAAAGATATCAACAATTATGCTTTACTGGGATTCCTAGTTATCCTAACCCATTTTATGAAGATTTCAAGCTTGCTTTGGTTAGATTCTCTGGAAACAATAAATTGAGTGGTGAGGATCACCTCAAAGAATTTTCCAATGTTATGTATTATTTTGAGGTAGAAGGAGAGGATTTCATGATGAATTTATTCATGCAGTCACTTACTAAGGATGCTCGAGAGTGGTATAGGAGTTTTACTTTTGAGAGTACTGGCTCTTGGGAAGAGTTCAAGAGGTTGTTCAAAGAACAATATGGTGTTAAGACTTATTCAAGGTTCCTTCTGAATCAGTTCAAATAATATTGTTAAAAGCTCTAATGAGGGTGTAATTGATTTCAATGTGAGATTTCAGAAGGCTATGCACTGGTTACCTCCTCATTTGAGATTAAATGACATTGTGTTCCCGGTGAACTATTGCAATGCCTTTGAAGCAAAGATGAGCTATCACCTACTGGATAAAAACCCTCAGACATTGAGAGAGGTTTATAAGATGGATGTCTATATTGATAGTATCAGTAGAGAAAATGGTAAGGTTGGAAGAATGGATGATGTTAAACTCCTCAAGAATCCAAAGAGAGAAGATAAAAATTATGGTGCTAAAGGAGGTTCTCTTGATGATAAGATTGACAATTTTACTAGTACCATGACTAGTGACATGAAGGATCTAAGAAAAAAATTGCAAGGCAAGAAAAGGGTTTGTCAAATGAGAAGTCTAACTATCATAAGAATGAGACACCTACTCGGTTTCAAGATCATGCATATAACACAAACTGGCATAATGGGAAGCTCATTCCTAACAACTAGAGAAATGTTCAAAATAAGTTTCCTTTGAATCCTTTGCAAAAGAACTCAACCAATTTTTTTGATGAGACCCCTTGGGGTGTGGTGAGACAAATGCCACATTCTCCTCATCAATGTGTAGTTGCACAGATGGTTGAAATTGAAGAATATGTACTTGAAGACTGTGATCAGTCTAATTAGGATGATGTTGACATAAATATGATTGTGGATGGTTCTAATTTTGCTAACAATGAATGTTCTTATGATTGGAGTCTCACGAGATGGATGTGGATGACCAAAGGAATATCACTAGTAAATATCACCAACAAGTCCTCTTTGATGAAGATGATGATAGTGATAATGAAGTATAAAAATTGGAAGCATCTAAGGATAATGTTTCCCTGAGGAGACCCTTAGATGAGGAGATTTCAAGATATACAGTGGCTTTGGCTACACAAGCCAGAGGTTCACATCATCTGAGGAATAAAGTAGTGGATGGGGACCAAGGTAGCCTTGGTGGTCTCTTTATCAAGGGGCGGAAGGTGAAAGGTAAAGAGAAAAAAATTGATGGAAAAGAGGAAGGATCTAAGGATAAAGATAGTAGGGGAGACAAGATTTGGGCTAGGAAAGTGGATAAACCAAAAAAATGATGAACTCAAGTCTCCTACTATGAAGAAAAATGCACCGAGGTAGTATTTTGAAGCTACAAGAAAAAATGCCAGGCCCAAAGATGAAACAACGAAGGATCAATAGAAGGAGAAAAATATGGGAAAATGTATGATTCTAGTTGAATTACCTAAATACACTCATGTTGACATGTTTCAGTTACTTAGTCAAGTAAAGGTGTTCGTTCTTTTGCTTGAGATGATGAGAATTGATGAACACAAACAAAAGGCAGTAGCCCTTATCAATGGTGCTACTATAGCCTGTAATGACTTAGTGGTGTCTGCTCAACCCAAAGTGAGTGAAAAGGAGAATAAAGATAAAGAGATTGAGGGAGTGATTACTAAATATATTTTTAGGGAACTCAGTGATTGCCTATCCTAGAAAGATAGACCCATTCTTCCTTACATTGATAGTTGAAGGATTTTTTTTGAAAAATTGTATTATTGATTCTAGAGCATCCAATAATATAATGCCAGCCAAGATTATGGAGGCATTGGGACTAAAAGTTTATAGTACCCATGAAAATTTTATGCTATGGATTCAAGGGAAGTCCCTGTGATTGGTGTGATCAATGAGCTCCCTTATAGACTAGCCACTTACTCAAAAAAATAATTCAAGATGAGTGTGGTGGTGGTAGATATCCCACCCAATCACAAAATGTTGTGGTCTAGAAAGTGGAATGATTCCATGGGAAGCAACATGTAGTGTGATATGTCATATGATACTTTCCCCATTGATGGTAAGAATGTCAAAGTGGTCAAAGAACCAAAAGTACCACATATGCTGGAACATGCTCCCGAGGGTGATACAATTCATTTTATAGACATTGACATCAATGATTTTAAAGTGGAAGAGGTTCCAAGAGAATGTTACAGGCGCCTTGCACCTATAGATAATGAAGTTACAAGACTATCTAATAAGGATGAACTCTGGAAGATGTACTTCGATGGTTCAAGCTCTAAAGAGGGATCTGATTCAGGAATATCGCTAATATCACCTAGTGGAAATACACACAAGTTTTCTTTCACTTTGTCCTTTGTCTGCACAAACAATGTGGCAGAGCATGAAGCATTGTTGCTTGGATTAAGGCTAGAAGAAAAGAATGGGATAAAGAAGTTGATGGTAATTGGAAATTCTGAGTTAGTGATATCCCAAGTAAGATCCATATATGCATGCAAAAATAATAGATTGAAACAATACAAAAATGTTGTCGGGGATTCTGTTGAACAGTTTGATGCTTTTGGGATCGACTGGATGGAAAGAGGTCAAAACAGAGTGGTAGACTTACTTGAAAACATTGCATTAAGACCAGATGATATAAATTTTGTAGGTATCTCTAAGGTTGAGATACAAGCAAGGCCATCAATCCCTGAAAATGTGTATAATTGGAAAATCCTCAACAATGATGAAGATATTTTGAAATTTTTAAAGTGTATCAATAAATATGAGAGTCAGGAAATTGATTTCCGAGCTTTTGTTGAGAGTATAGATGGTAAGTATACTATCTTTGGAAATTAAGTTATTCAACTAAAGACAAATAAGATCACTAAAGGCCTTGTATCATTATAAATGATCTTTGATAATCAAGACAAGAGAAAAGCTAAAACAAATGTCACGCATCCAGAGGATTTGAAAGAAGTGAATTTGGGGATTGAAAATGCCCCTAAGAAAATAAATGTAGGAAAGAAGATGAAACCTAAGATCAAGGCAATGTTGATTGCCTTGTTGAGAAAGTATGGACATGTCTTTGCTTGGTCCTATGATGATCTGAAAGCATATAAAGAGGAATTATTCCAACATGAAATTCCTCTGAAATAAAATGCCAAGCCTTTTAGGAAAAAGCAAAGACCTATAAATCCAACCTTAGCACCGAAGATGCAAGATGAGTTGATCAAGCTAAGAGATGTTGGCATCATAAATCCTATTAGGAATTCCACATGGGTGTCTAATTTAGTGCCAGTTAGAAATAAAAATGGTGATATAAGGCTATGTGTTGACTTTAAAAATTTAAACATATCATTATTGAAAGATAACTATCCATTGCCGAACATGGAGGCCATGTTGCAAAAGTTGACTGGCTATGACCTACTGTCTATGGTGGATGGTTTTTTTGGATACAACCAAGTGAAAGCGAAAGAGTCTAAGCAGTATAAGACTGCATTCACAATTCCATGGGGCACCTATGTGTATGTAAGGATGCCATTTGGTTTAACAAATGCAGGTGCCACTTTCTAAAGGGCTATGGATGTAGTATTTTTTTTTTATTGACTTGTTCTTGGCAATCTACCAAGATGATTTGATAGCCTACTCCAAGAAGGAAGAAGATCACTGCATGCACTTGGAGAAGATATTCATTAGGGATTTAGAATATGGGATCTCACTGAATCCGAAAAAGTGCGCCTTTGGGGGTACTGAAGGAAAATTGTTGGGCACATTGTGTCCAAGGAGGGAGTGAGGATTGACCTTGAAAGGGTAGTAGCCATAGACAAGATTCCTCAACCAAATAATGTTAAAGGAATTAAATCATTCTTTGGCTAGATCAACTTCTTGAGGATATTTGTAACCAATTTTGCAGAGATTACAAGACCTATCTCCAAGATACTGAAGAAGGGAGAAAAGGTGGTTTGGAGTGAGGAGCCTAGTCAGACATTCAAGAGCATAAAATAGGTTATCAAGAAGGCCCCAATATTAAAGAATCTTGAATTTTCTA
This sequence comes from Sequoiadendron giganteum, assembly GCA_007115665.2. Classification (NCBI taxonomy): domain Eukaryota; kingdom Viridiplantae; phylum Streptophyta; class Pinopsida; order Cupressales; family Cupressaceae; genus Sequoiadendron; species Sequoiadendron giganteum. The sequence continues at coordinate 260,974,234 of CM021101.1, forward strand.
GGCCACTATAAATATTTTCATTTGCATCATTTCATACTATTGCTGCTATTTTGTTACAGAAGAATGAGGAAGGTTTTGAACAACCAATTTCTTTCTTTAGCAAATTACTTCAATCTGTAGAGTTAAAATATGATTTAATGGAGAAATAAGCATACACACTTGTTAAGGCTGTGAAAAAATTTAGGACTTATCTAGTTGGAGCCTCAATCGTTGCTTATGTCCCAACTACAACTGTAAAGGATATCTTTACCCAACAAGAAGTCATGGGTAGAAGGTGCAGGTGGACAAACATAATTCAAGAATTTAATATTGACATATAGATAACAAAATTGGTGAGAGGTTAGGGATTGGCTATTCATAGTTGAAGTGAAATTGGATGCCAATCGGATAAATCTGGAAGATGATTCCAGAAGATCATACACTTGTGATATGGAGTGTTTTGATTGATATAAAAATGTTATTTATTACTTGAAGATAATGCAGTGCCCAAAAGGGTTGAAAAAAAATGAGAAAAGAACTCTTAAGTTACATGTCATTAAATATCTGATCATAAGAGGCAATTTGTGGTGGAGAAACTTGTAGGGTGTGTTGTTGAAATGTGTTGATGAGACCAAGGCTTTTGAAATGTTAAAAGAAATGCATAGTGGAGTATGTGGTGGAAATTACATGGCTAAAACCACTACCCACAAAATATTGAGGGATGGATTCTGGTGGCCTACAACTTTTAAGGATGCATACAAACTAGTAAAGACATGTGATGCATGCCAAAGGTTCTCTGGGAAGTTGAAATTCTCAGGTAATTTTCCTCTTAGACCAGTTACTGTGCAAGCACCTTTTCAACAATGGGGTATTGAATTCATTGGAGAAATAGCTGAAAAGTCTAGTTGGGGGCATTCATGGATTCTTGTAGCCACAAACTACCTTACAAAGTGGGTGGAATCCATCCCAATAGAAACGGCAGCCAGTAAAGTAGTCATAGAATTTTTGATGGAAAATATATTGACCAGATTTGGAGTACCTAAGAAAATTGTCTCAGATAATGCAATGTGCTTTAGATATGATGAATTTATAGAATTTTTCTCAAAACATGGAATCTAGATGTCATAATATTCATTGTATCACCCTCAAAGAAATGGTTAGGTGGAATCAAACAATAAAATCCTGATGAAATTATCACAAGAATTCTTGAGAAGAATAAAAGAGCTTAGGATTCCAAGTTAAAGTTAGCCTTATGAGTAGATCGGGTGATTGTTAAGAAGGCTACTGTCTATGCACCTTTTGATCTAGTATATGAAATTGCAGCTAGGATACCACAAAATAACCTCATGCAAATGTATAATATGTGAAACAATTCAGTATAGGATTAGTGCATTAATGTAAGTAGTTGAGACAAGGAGGGATCTCAAAAAAGAAGTGCAAAGTTTCAATTGCAAGTCAAGAACTTGCATGACAAGAAAGCATCCTCAAGAAAATTTCAAGTAGGAAACCTGGTGTTGATGTGGAATGCAAGATATGAAGATAAGGGAAAACATGGAAAGTTTGAGGCATTATGGCTTGGCCCTTATTTGACCAACAACACTCATGGCGAGGATTCATATTTCCTACAAGAATTAATAGGTAAAATTCTTGAGCTGCCAGTACATGGACAATTCTTGAAACCATATTTATCTTGAAATACATTCTCTTCCATGTACATTGTACAGTCTTGTAAGTATTGTATATAGGTGTGTTTTCTTTGGTCTGGTTCTCTTGTCTTGTCTGGGCAAGTCCTTGGTTTTTGGTGTCCTTGTGCTTAGTCTACTTCAACCATGAGATTTGAAATCTTTCCATGCCTACAAGAAACATGTGTCCCCAATCAAAGCCACTAGTGGAACCCTCATAATTTTTTTTATGTTCCACTAATCTAAGAGACAAAATTTTCTTGGGTTTTAGTTTGGTCGGCTAAGACTAGGGTTTAGGGTTCTATATGAGGAGTGTTTTACATTGAAATATTTTGGCCTTTGTCTTAAACCCTTGTTCTTTGGTCTATTTTTTCTATTAAACAACTATCACCTGTCTCTCGGTAACATAAAAATAACCCAAGTAATTGAAAACCATCTTATGACTGACCCCATATGGTTAGGATCTCCTACACCCATCGCTGAATCTTTTCGCACGCCTAGGTCCTTGAAATTTCTTTATTTTATAAGATTGATTTATTGGCCTTGTTTGGCCTTTACATCCTTTTCTAAAAATGTTATTAAGTCTCTTGAGACCTTATCATGCATTGTCCTAGGGGCTCCCCTCTTCTAAAACATCTTATTTTGCACATGCAATTTTCAATCACTTAAGTGATCGCTCATCATTGAAGTTACTTTTGTTGTCGAGATCATTACCGCGATGAGATGTTTCCTCTTTGCATCACATGTCATTGAAATTTTCTACTCTTCATGATTGATTACCGCAACGAACAACATGGTTGAGGGCTTTGTGTATTGCCTATTGCTAAAATGCTTAATTTCCTTTTTCATTTCAATAATGAGTGATGGATGTTATCTTGTCTTTGTGTCGCTCCATCATAAAAGTGTTTCATGAATTTTATCAATTTTTGTGATGAGTGACAAGAATAGATTGAAGGAAGTGGTATGATTTGGCCATGTGTTTGAGTTTGGTGCTATAGTTGGGGTTTCTCATCACTGAAAGCATTTTCAAATCCAAGTTAGTTATGGCGATATGCGATGGCTTGTGAATTTATTGTGGTATCACTGGAGCATCCTCTTCATCCAAATACAAATGAACCTTGTCACATTTCTGTGACAAGCGATGTGGAATATTCCTTCTAGCAAGGGTGTGTTTCTCATCACCGAAGTTTGGACATAACTTCAAGGAACTACTATGATGAGCGATGGGGACCGTGATGTACAATAAGTTAGTTGATGGCTATGTGGATATTGCTCAGGATTACATCGCTAATTTCAAGCATAATTATTAAAATCATGTGGCAATGGTCGGGGAGGATCATTGATCATGGATCATTGATCATGTTTTAAATCTAGAGGATCGACGACTGGGGTTTAAATTGGAACAAATACTTGTCAGTTTGCTCGCATGAGCAATCCATCAACCATTAATGGTGAATGCACTTCAATTATGAGGTATTAAAAGGTTGTTAAGTATTTTATTTCACAATTATAGTCATCATGAGCAGAGGAACCATCCAAATGAAGAATTGAAGAAAGCAACGCTCTTGCCAAGGTGAATTTTGAAGAACAACCATCTATTTTCTCAGGTAAGTTAATTTCTTAGCCTTTGTGGGTAGTTTGTGCATTGAGTAATTTGGGAATTGGGTAAGTGGCTAGGGTTTGTCTTCAAAATTTATCATTTTCATCTGCTCAAAGGGAATTAAGGTTATTACTTGTAGAGTTTGGGGGAAAGAGGGTGGAATTGTTATTTTTATTTTGAGCCCTATAGATTGAGAGAGCTTAGGGTGTAATTTCCTATTATTTGAAAAACGCTAGTTTTGTTGCGTAGTAAAAATGAGTGAACCTAGTGGGGTCTAAAGCTAAACCTGAAAGAAAACCTACTCAGAAGCGGGTTAAAAAACCCAAACCTGAATCAATAGAAAATCCTAAAAAGCAAAGAACTATGAAGAAGGATTGTCCTAGGCTTATAGAGGAACCCCCTAAGGTCTTAGCTACAAAGGTAAAGAAGAAGATGGGAAAGAGAAAAATAGGTGAAGGTGCCCTGACAACGCATTTTAAGGATTTTTTCTCTGGGATTTGTGATACTGCAGTACCATAGACTGGTTGGGACTTGTTTTACTATGCTTTCAAAAGAAGAAATGTTGACCACCCCTCATGCAAATTATGGAACTATGAAATAGGTAAGTTGGTATACCCAAATGTATTTGTGGAGGTAGACTTGATGCTTAAACTTGTCAGGTGCTATGATCTGCTAGAAAAAACAATCAAGAGATTTCTTGACTTTGTCCCCATGTTGGAAATCTCAACGAGCCAAATAATGGAAGCTTTTCAGTTGAATCCATCTACCTATGAGTCCATTAATTTTTGCAAGCTGTACAATGAATATGAGCATAATAGGTTTGGGTATAGGAAGGGTGTCTTAGACATACATAGGAGGTATGAATTCAAGAAGAATCATGTGCCTTTTAGCCTCTTGAGATGAAACCAGTTGACTGTGCTAACTTTGAAGATTACTTTAAAAATACCTATTATGCATTATGCTAAGTACTGCACAAGAATTATGACATTAAGATGGATATTTCCTTGATGACCTTGGCAATTGATATTCAACAAAAGTATCAAAACAGGGCTTGGAATTATGCTTTCTACATTGCTGAGCATTTACATGAGGACCTAGTGAAATTGAAAGATGCAACTGCTCCATTTTCGTGAAGATATTATTCTGTGTTGATGCACTTGTTGCTATGGAAGAGAAAAAAGGTGATGAGGAACTACATAAAGTTAAGAGAAAGAGATGACATGGAAAATGAGTTGTCGATGTAGACATGGACACATATTTGGAATTTGCATTGTTCACATCCTGATTACAATATGTTTTGCAATGTTTTCAAGTTCAAGATGCTAGAATAGCTGGGTTTGAAACCCATAAATAGAATTTCACAAGGCGTCAAGGAGATGTTGAGACCCTTGGAGTATGAAGAGGACACTAAACAAAAGTTCAATTGGGGAGATTTGTATTTTCATACCAATTACACAATAATTAGAATTTATGGAACCCTAGTGCCACCTTACAAGTTTCCAATATATTTTTTGAATGGACAAGCATTTATGGAAATAATGTGGCAATTGGATGTCTTGGATAATGAGCACTTTAGAAAGACAAGAAAGGCATCCGTTGTGAATCTTGATTATGAGTTTGCATATTTTAGTTGCACCTCAAAAGAGGGTATTGAGAGGTTTGGCTCTCTTCTAAACAATTATATATTGAATCAAGAAGTCACTAGGTTTTGTGACCCTGAGGGAGTGATCTCTGTAGAGAGAAGAGCCAAAGGGTTGTTAGGAAAACCCCATGTGTTTCTCTTTTAGGAGGATGTAATTGGGAATTTTTCCACTAATGAAGAAGTTAATGCAAGCAAGAATGCATAGAGAAGGATATGTGTAATTGAAGAGAATATTCTAAAGGAAAACCCTTTCTATGTCAGCCCGTATTTAGAGGTGGAGGATAAATTTGTCCAAGAAAAATTAATGCTTGGTGATTTTAGTGACAAAATATTCTTTGAGAAAGTAAAGCAAGCTAAGATTGAGGCCAAAGTGGCCAAGGAAAATCATGATGCTCAATTGAGGAGCCAATGAATCAAGCCTCTGGTCCAAGCATCCCTGTGTGAAAAAAGAGATAGGTGGACAACCTGCAGTCACTCCATTAGTGGCTTATTCAGCAAGTGAGCATATTAGTGATGCTCAAGTTCTAGAAGTGTCCGGAGAGCATATTCCCTTGGAGCAGGAGGTGGATCAAGATTTCCCTAAAGAGAGGGATGATTCCTTGAATGTAGTGGTTCCCCCTAGTAGGGTTGTAAAGTGGGTATAAAATGAGACTGGGGATGATGATGGTAGAATAAAGTCCTACGCAGAATTTATGTGTGATGATGATTTTTTCAAGATGAAAGATTTTAGAGACTTTGTCATCTATGCCAAAGGTTCTAACATTAAAAGAAGGATTGAAGAAGTGAAAAGAGAAAATTGACCCCTCCTTACAACAAGAAGCTGAAAAGGAGGAGAGTGATAAAATAATACAAGAGATTGCTAGCATGTCACTTGAAGAGGTAAGAACATTGGTGAAAGGGAGTGGGAAACTCTTATTGCACAAATGTGACATATCATCTGCTATTTCCCTAGATACAATTAGGAAGGATCCTAATGCCTCTATTTCTGAGGAGGTTTTTGATAATAAGGTCTTTTTCTTAGGTTTTAGCCTCAAGTTGCATGTAGTTTCCATTTGGTCTATGGCACTAAACACTGGGAAGCTTGACATTATAAAATCTATGGAAAAGGAGATTGGAGGAGTAGTTGTGAGGAGGGCAACACAAATGACTACAAATGCAACTGCATAATTGACAATGCATGTTGCAATGTTAACTATAGATATTGCTCAGATACAACAAGCTAATGGATGAACATAATAAGGTGATTTATACAACATGAGGGGTTAGCCATCTCCAACAAGTTTTTCCTCATACATGTCTACACAGGATAGAGAGACTCTATCTCTCAAAATTAGAAAAGGAGAATACAAAGAAGGCCAAACTGGAGACAATCAAAGTGGCAGATGGAATCTTTGAGGATGTATTGATGGATAGAGTGACTAAATTGATCAATAGGGTTGATGATGTATGGGAAGCCTACAAGAACATCCATAAGGCTAACATCCAACATTTGCAGGTTCAAAAGGAATTTCAAACTTAGTGGAGAAAATAGAGTACTAGGGTTGGAATACTGAAGGAGATGATGTACAAAATTGAGGAATATCTTGAGGCTCCTACTCATGTTCCAAAAATATTTTAGGTAATTTGATTAATGAGATAAAAAATTTCCATGGGAAGTTAGGAATGAAAATCCAAAATAAATTGAGAATGTTTAGGGATATGTGAGAATGTTTAGGGCTATGGAAGAACATAGTATGCCTCAGATACTAGATGAAAAGGGTGAGTTGATGAAGTTTTCCAAATGGAATCATGAATTGGAAGAATGGCTGCCATGGGATAAGATAATGTTATCTATAATTGATTACTCCATGTTGAACCCACATTTTGATAACATGGCTGGATTTGAAATGATAATGGATGTGTTTGTCAAAGAAGCCAAAGCATTAATTGATGTGAGGTACACTCATTATAGCGCCAAAGTGCAAACCTTGCTGGAGATGAGATGACCCATTGAAAATGAGTATCACACATGGTTGGAGAGGTTCACTGAATGAGCTTGCATTAGGAAGGTGATGGAAAATATGGTGAATAATGGATAGGAGAGAAACAATGCATAGCCTTGAAATAATATAGATTATGCTTTCATTGAGTTATTACAAAATATTTTTCTTTCCCTAGCATGAAGGTTGATGGCATAAATGCTAACTTGGATGGGTCGATCCTCCTTCCTTTTATTTATTTTTATGTTTTAAGTATTTATTGATTGGGAATGCACATGTTTAACATTTTACCTCATGAAGGAGATACTATTATGTTGTTGCAACAAGTAAAAGATTCCTTTTCGAAGGCGGGTTTATCTTCTTTAACAAATAGAAATGGTTTTTGTCTTATACACTTTCCTCCTTATTTCAATGACAAAAATATAACCGCCTGGGGGAATCTTGAAATTGAGATTGAAATGTATGTCAAATGAAAATTAGACTCTAATTGTAATTTGGCCCGATGCTTGTTGCTCTCATGTGTATAAATGAGAATTCATGGCCAATTACATGGGTCTTTTGATGGTTAAGCAATTTTGAGCTCATGTATGAGTAATTTTGATAATTTCAAGCACAAAGAAATAGATTAGTGTTAAGTCTCAAGAATGTATTTAGATTTGTAATAGGCTTAATTGTTCTAAAATAGAAAATATATATGAATGACCAGTGCAAGTTCCTGGATTAGTTTCTATCCTCTGTAATTTTGGCTTTCAAATTATGAATAAAGGAATCAAGGTTAATTTATTCATCTTCAATCTCTTTGATTGAATGTTTGATTTCATATTTTTCTTTAGTTCAAAGAGCTAAATAAGTGCTTAAATGAGATCATATATTTGTAAGAGAAATTCAAGGATTGTTAAGAAGTTTCTAATTCTGGACATATCGAGTTTTGTGTTACAAAGTAATATACAATAGTCTTCAAATACTTGTTTCCATTTTCTAATGTATTATAGTTTATTCTATATGTGAATCTTCCACCCTTAGATAAGGCACTAATCCATTTTTTTGGTCATCTTTGATATTTGTGAGCCACATGTACCTAACAAATAACATAAATATTTATAACAATTTCTGACACACCTATAATTATAGTATAGTGGCATGAAATAATGCTCATTCCTAGTTGTAGGTACAATTCATTAAAGGGTCCACCAAATCCTTAATGAGTTTTGTCTATTTGCATCCAATAGGACTGTATCTGTTTATTTTTCAATGTATAGATAAAATGGCATGAGAGTATCATATATACATTTTTAGGATCACCCTCTTGGGTTTTACAAACCCCAAAGAGTAGAGGTCTAGCCTAGAAAGCTAGTAACTTTTTGTTGGCCAATCCTTGCCTTTACTTCTCATTGGATTCTAGAAAATTCATAGGTAAATGGTGAGATCAAGTTTGGTTCTAAAAAAAAAACCAAAACACAATGTCTTAATCCTAAGTTTTTATGCATTATCCCTAAGATTGAGCTTCATAAACTATCCCTAAAGTAGAGCTTATACTCTCTCCTAAAATTTATGTTAAATTAGAATTATATATTTATTCTTGAGATTTACATGCTAATAAGCACACCAACATTATGTACCTCAAACTTGCAAATGAACACCTAAGACATTAAAACTTAAATTTTAAAACTAAAACATCTAAATTAATCTTGATAACATTTAATAGTCACATTATTTACCATTATAAAAATCCCTCCCCATTTTTTTCCTTTGTGATATATATCATTCCTCATATCAATCATCATTAACTCAATCCTTTCTCAACACTTTGGTAAGATGTAACACTTTTGTATGGGGATTTATTATTATTTTATTTCTTTAGACTAGTGCTATACTTACTTGAGGTTTCCATGATCATTATATACCATGGTGTGCCTTGAATAGTATAGATTGGGTCATGGTATTTTATTTTTATGTGTAGTGTATGTTGGCTGTCCAATCACAAGACCCACCAATGCTATCAATTTACTTGTGATGTGTTGTGACATCCTTTTGTTTATTGTATTCTTACAAGCCAATCCTTATGTATTAGACACATAATCACCTTCCTATTCATACCATAGTACATCACATCCACTACTATATTGAATTAGGTTTCTCACCACATGTCAACATAATACTTGCATTAAAATACCCAGCCACTCATTAATATAAATCTCATATCTATTTTCCATTATCCATATCCATGTTTTCCTTTATATCATTTGACTTGTGCAAGTGATTGGATAAATTATATTTAGTTTTTTGACCCTTCTATTATGCTATATCATTATCATTTTCCTCTCATTTATGCCATAAAAAAACATAATCACATACATCCCATGCCACCATCCCATGCATACATCATTTACATCATGCATATTAATTTATATATACATCATATATTTATCACACGTGCATCACAAATAACCATCATATAGATCTTAATTCATATCATATTTGATATCATCTCATACATTATCATCATATCATCATAATTATTAATTTATACATCACACATTTATCAATCACATATACATCCTATACCATTATCTTTTATCATCATAAAATAACATGCATCTCATAATAACATACATATCATCATCATCATAATCAAATCATACATCATATAATCATACACAATCATGATCAAGCATCACAAAAATAAATATCCATGTAATACCCCTCCGTTTTGCCTCTTGTTCGGTTTGCTTTATGCTATGTGTGGTTGCAGTTACTTTGATACTGGATACATTTTTTTATGATGTTTTGATCACTACCATTGAGCAAAAACTATTTTATGTGATGTGATTTGGTTATCTGAGACTTTAGTTTACATGCTTTAATGATGTAATGATGTTAGTAGATATAATATGTGATTTTATATGAGATTGTTGGATTATAATGGAAGTGTCAGTTTTGATGATTGTATTGGTGAAGGGGACGGGTTCGCATCACTTGCTTGTGAGCGCCCTGTGAATCCGTGATTTCTCCTTCACGGTGTGTATTATATGCTGGATATATTGTATGATGTTGTTTGCTTGGTTTTAGGACTGCGGGTACATGACATCGACTCCACTTGGTTTCATAGGTTTGAGCGTGTCAATCCAACAGTTAAGTTGAACGGGAGATAGTAGCTAGGTAACTTGGTGTCAAGTCTACACCCTAGCCATAGTGTGTCGTCAGTGGTATGTGTCGAGTCATTCATTGCCTTGCTTTAATGTTAGTTAATTATGAAAGATTCTTGATTTGGAAATAGATATTTAGAATAATTGCATTTAAATCATGTTGATGATTGTTTGATTTAAATAATGCAATGTGGATAAAAGTTTATATTTAAAATTAATTAATTATATTTAATTAATTAAATTTAATCCAAGGGGGTTGAATTTAGTTATTAAATAATTAAATTAATTAATTAAACGTGATGCAAGAAAATGAAAGGAAATAAAATAATTAAAATTAGTTTTGGAATTTAATTTCAACTTGTGGGAATTAAATTAGAAATTGTAATTAAATGTTTAATTGGGAAATGAGTTTCAACTTTGGAAATTAATTTATTATTTGAAATTGCATTTTAAATTAAAAGTAGGTTTTTGAAAAATTGAAATTGAAATTAAAATTAATATCTAATTTGCAAGCAATGTGAATTAGGGTTGTAAAAATTGAAATATCTAATTTGCATGTAATGTGAATTAGGGTTACATTAGGTATTTTTTGATTTATAAAGAATACATGTTTTAATTTTAGGGCAGAAAAATCTTTAGAAAAGTTTTTAGAAAAATTCATTTTTACAGCAGAGAAGAAATTTTTGGAAAAATTTGCACAAATGAAGGGTTTGAAGAAAAGTTTGATTATAGAATTGATTGGAGGAAAGATTGTTTGCATTTGTTGGGTTTTGGATTGGATTCATTGGATGATTGAAGAAAATTTAGGAAATCTTTGGAGGAAGCTTGCAGTAGAAATTCATTTCTTCCTGTAGCTTCTTGTACCAGGTTTTCCTCTTTGTGTTTTATTGTTCTTGATTGTTTTTTTAAAAATAGTAGTGATTAAAGATTTGTTTGTTAAATCTGTTTTAGAAAATAAATTTGTTGTTAGAAGAAAAGAATCAAATAAATTTGCAGCGTTTGCTTTGAGAAAAATTTTGAGTAAAAATTGTGAAAACCTCAGTTGAATTTAAATTATTTGGGGAAATCAATTATGTTGTTATTGAAATCAAACATAGAGATTGAACAATGCATTTAGAATGTTTTTAGAAAATGAAACTCTCTGTTTATTATTAAAAATCAGATTTTAAAATCCACAGGGAAGTTATATTTTCATGGTAAAATGGTCTGGTTGCATCACATATAACTCCTCTTACACAAACTGGGTTGTTAGGAAATTTAAAGGGGTTTTGTACCTTGAAATTTTCTTATCCCTATAAAAAAATTGAAAATACCCAGATCATAGTTTTTGAGTTATGCTTGAAACACGAGACTACTATTAAGTTACTTTCCTATGGCTGCTCTGATAATAAAATAATAATAAATTGATATTTATAAATATTAATATTTTATGTATTGTTATTATAATATTAAAATATTTTATATTATAATTTATAATATTAAATTATTATATTTATTTATATTATTTTAAATAAAATTTGTATATTAGATTAGTGGAAATAAAATTATAAACATATGGGAAAATTATTGTTTATTCTAAAATGACATGTTAAAGTTTAATTGAAGGATTTAAATATCTGATTTAAAGAATGCATAATTTAAAATTTAATTGTGAAATTTAAATTCATGTGTAAAAGGTCCAATTATTAATTTGATTTAATTGGAAAAAAAATATATATAATATTGGGTTATAGTTCAAATATTGATCTTATTTTAACACAATAAGTTATGGAAGAGACCAAATGTTAATTTGATTAATTTTATAATGATTTAATTTGCAAGGGCAATTGGTTATTTAATTTAAAGTGAAATGTTTTGAGTTATAGTTGAAAATACTTATTTTGTTAAGAACAATTAGAGAATTAAATATTAGTGTAATTTCTCCCCTATTTGAAAAGATGAGTTCTTAATTCAGTTTTATCGATATAATGAATTACGTAATGAAATGAGAAATGGATTTAGAGTATCGAAATGTAGTTTCTTCTATTGCCTTCAATGATTATGTCTTCATGTTTATGCTTTGAAAATGGGTTGAATATATGGATGTATATTTAATGTAAATATTATATGAGTGGTTGCTATTGAGAATATCTGCTATAATTTATTTGGTTTAATGTTCAATGAGAAATGGTAGTAAATGAGAATTGTTTTGAATGAGTTAATTAAAATATTTAGATAAATATATTTATTAAATATAATTTAATTAAAATATATTTATTTTGAAATAGACGTGTGGTGTAAATTAGAAAATTGAAAGAATTCCTTGTAGAGAACTTAAGTTGGTTTTTAAAGAAAACATTGAATTAATACCTCTTATAATTGTAAACTGATGACTTTTGTTTAACTATATCAATTATTTTGAAAGAGAAATAGTTTTATATTATTGTGAATAGAGATTTTAAAGATAAGGAAAAAGATATTTTATAAATTTTATGTTTAGATAGAAAATTGATTGAATTATATGAGTTAGCTAGAAAAATATAGAAATCCAATTAGATGTGTACTTGTGTTGGTTTTGAATACATGGTCGAACTGTTAAGAAAAAAGATATTTAAATATATTGAAGAATTGTAGAAGTATTTATATTTGAATGTTTGTTTAATTAATGAGATTTAATTGGAAACAATATGAATGCATGGTTAAATAGAAAGGCAAGAGTTATTTTTATACATTGATAAAATGACATGTTTTAAATAGAGAATTGAAAAGATATAGGTTTGGATAGAAATAGAATATAGTAATGACAATAGTTTATGTTGTATTGGAAGTAAATCTAGGAAATGAATATATTTGAAAAGACAAATATTTATTATGTTTTATTTATTTTCATAGAGCAATTTAATCGTTGTGATTGGAATATTAAAGAATATATATAATTAAATTCATTAATATATATATTTGGTGTCTTAATAATATGGAGCATATATAAATATGTTAAGTGTAAATTCATTATCATTTTTCCTTTTAATAAGGTGCCTGCAATATATTATTGAATAGAGATTTAAAAATGGTTTGATTAGTGTTTATGGGAAAATGGATAGAGAAACAATATTTTATGATATTAAAGGGATTGAATGTTTTTAATAGAAAATTGAATGAGATGTAAGATTTGGTTAGGAAATGGAAAGAGGTTACTTGCATGGATTTGTGTCGATTTAAAGGTAAATTAAGAAGTTGCTTATATTGATGAGGCAAATGGCTATTTTAATTTATTATATTTCAAGTAGAGCAATTAATTTATTGTGAATGAAATATGAAGGAGATATGGATTTAGTATATCCAAAAATAGTAATGCTCTTGTGATTGCCTTAAATGTTCTAGTTCTCTGTATTTCGTAAGGGGATGTAAGTTCAAATTGTTTAAGATTTCTTATAATGGAAATAGAAATATGGGTATATGATTATTTGAGTTAACCCTGTAAGTGTGTCTTTGACCTTGTTAGTGTTACCTATTGAATGAATATGGACTTAGGAAATCCAAATATTAGATTTGATTTATGACTTGAATGTTTTGTTGCTATGAAGTCAAGTTGCATTGTGGGTTTTGGAATCTAGTGTTAGTCCTAAAATTGTAAGTCTTCATGAAAAACTTAGTGAATGAGGGTTGTCGAATCTTTATGTCAACCAGTTGTTCTTCCCTTGTATGGTGTATTTTTAGTTATTACCTAGTTTTCATGAACGGGGATGTTTGCACCTCCTTGGTTTAGGAGCGGATTATGGGATCCGTGTCTCCTTGTATGGAGTGACCTTGTTAGGTGGTTTCATCTTGTTGCCTCCTGTGAAAGGAGTGGACTATGTGTTTTATTGCCTCCAAAATATTGGAGTGAGTTCTTATATTTGTTTCCTCCTTGAGATGGAGTGGTTATGATTCTTAGGTTGTATTCCCTTGAGATTCCCTTGGTGATTGGTATTTATATACGTGTATGGTTCTCTAAACATAATTGGTCTATTTTATGTCTGGAAGCAAGGTGACCTATGTCAGTGATATTGGTATTGTACCTGAATTGTACTCGTTTGATTCATTTTTTTGGTTATGTCAGTATGAGTCCGCCTTGGGTTAGTGATTGTAGATCTTTGTCCATGTCATGTGGTTACTATCTCCTAGCATGGGGGGTGGGCCTTCAGGTACCACATTGGTTGGGTGGAACATGCACCAAAACCGTTGGGTCCCCCTTGATCTTCGGCTCATGAAGGTGAGACATCCAGATGGACAGCTCGTGGTTCTTATTGTATTTTCTTACATTGTAATATGTCAGATTGTATAAGTTATTTTATCCCTCTTATGTTTATGAGGTGAGATTATGTAATTGTTATACTTTTGTACTATAGTCTCATTCTGGGAATGAGTGATGCAACTATTGGATTAAGTTAATGTTATGAGATTATATCTTGGATGTTCATCTTATTATGTTATGTGGTATTCTCATGATGTATGATGTTTATTTCATAAAGTTTATAATGCTATGGTTATATGTAGTATGTATGTGTGGGTTTAAGTAATCCTAGCCTTATAGCCTTAGAGGTTGTTGTTAATTAGTAAGTGAATGTGTATGTTATTGCACTTTAAAAAAAAAATTGATTCACTTAAGTCATTAATTACAACTTCCTTTAGGGTTACTTGGCAGGGCATTACAATCCATCTATAAGTGTTGGATAAACAAGGTGAAACTTGCAACAATAGAACTTAATAATGTGATGGAAAATCTAAAAAATATGAATTTAATATTACCAATAATGTTATATGTGATTAGAAATTCTAAAAATGAAAGAAAAAAACCAATACCACAAGTTGAGAATCGCAAGTGACACAAGATATACATGGAGAAACCCTTGCTAGAAAAAAATCCAACTCCAAAGAGACACAATGCTTGTATTAATCTTCAAATGAAGTATACATCAATACAACACTCCTCTTTGAATTTTTGCAGCATTTCGTTACTCTCACAACTTGTAAAAAACTTATGAAACCATTAAAACAAGGCTCCAATATATAGATATTTGTGTAGAGAATACCACTTATGGTAATCCTAAAACAAAAAGTAAAAGCACCCAAAAAAACTCACGCCCCTCTTAGTGACAAGCCATAAACATAGTGAAAAATTATTAAATGATCACATGGCCTTCATATGGGCACCTAACCTATAAAAAATCACAATTGGTCAATTCTGAGTGCTCCATTACTCTTTGATGGCTTTGACGACTCATACCATGAAATTGTAAACTTGGGCACCCAACCTAGGATAACATGAAAAAAATGTAAATGAACATACAAGATCATGCACTTATAGGTGGTCCCCACCTAGAAAGTGGATGCCCAAAAAGAATATTCTCTTGGGATGCTCTGTAACTATCACTATAGTGGGTCCACCTCTATGAATATAATTACAATTTTTCATAAAAAAATAAATAATAAATATTTTGCCTCTTATGTCCTCCAGGGCACTTTCCAAAGAACACAGATACACATAAAATCAACTTAGGATATCCATTATAATGTCACATATCCTAAAACTCTCCCAATTGATATTGTACATTGTAATTACATCCATGAGATACATTAAAAAATATAATAAAGTATAGTGATCAAGGCCCATGGCCTTCTTGCACCAAGATAACTTATCTGTGGTCACTGGCCTCATGAGAGAATCTACAACATTATCCAAAGTGTCAACCTTCCCAATAAAGACCTTACAATTCTCAACCATTTCTCACTCAAAGTGATATTGAACATCAACATGCTTAGTACGAGCATTATACATAGGATTTTTGGCCAAATAAATAACACTCTGCCTATCACATCCAATCCTCATTGTCTTGCTATCAAAACCAATGCCTTTACCAAGTCTCTGTAACCAAAATACCTTCTTAGAGGCATGTGTAACAACCGTATACTTTAATTTGGTGGTGGATAATGCAACCAAAGGTTGTATTTTACTCATCCAACTCACCATAGCTCCAAACAAAGTAAAATCATAGCTACTAGTGGACCTTCAAGTTTCCAAGTCACCTACCTAATCTGCATCAACAAAACCCTATATTTCCAATGACTTAACCACATCATTGGTACCATGATAAACACAAAAAAAACCAAAAGTACCACACAAATATCTAAAAACCCTTTTATGAAAATTCCAATTCTCTCTACCAAGCTTAGACATAAGCTACCTACTAAAAAATTCCACTACTTGGGGTATGTATGGTCTAGTGCAAAATATTGCATACATCAAACTACCAATGGAACTAGCATAAGGAACTTTAGACATCTCTTCAAAATAATCATCAAAATTAGGACACATGTCTAAACTCAACTTAGTACAAACCAAAAATAGAATATTTACTGGTTTATAGTCATGCATATAAAACTTCTAGAAAATGGTATCAACATACTTACTCTGACTTAACCAAATCTTTCTATGAACCTGATCCCTAATAACGTCCATCCCAAGAATATATTTAGTAGCCCCAAATCTTTCATATCAAACATGCCAAAAAGCTAAGTTTTAAGCTCCCTAATCATCACCTTGTTGTTACCCATAAACAACATGTCATTAACATACAATACAATGATTAATATTTGATCATCAATAACCTTAATATAAACATAATGATCGTCCTTGGTCCTAAGAAAACCAAACTTCAATGCAAAGGCATCAAAATTTTGGTACCACATCCTCGATGACTGTTTCAAACCATATTATGACCATTTTAACTTGCAAACCAAGTGTTCTTTTCCTTTCACAACAAAACTGTTAGGCCATCACATAAATTTCCTCTTCAAGATCCCTCTGCAAGAAATCAATTTTAACATCCATTTTCTCTATTTCAAAATCATAAGCAATAGTAATAGATAATAGGAATCTAATAGAAATTAACTTAGCAACAAGAGAGAAAATTTCACCGAAATCAACTCCCTCTCTTGGAGTAGCCCTTGGCCACTAGTCTGACCTTGTACTACTCTAACTGACTATATGCACCAAATTTATTTTTAAATACCCACTTTCAACCAATAGGCTTCCTTTGTTTGGGAAAACTAATAAGATTCTAGGTATGATAACTATCCAAATCCATCATCTCCTCCTACATGGCTTTCATCCAAGACTCAATTTACTCTAAAGAGAGAGCCTCCCTAAAAGATCTAGGTTCATTGTCATTACTCAACAAAGAAAATGCACAACAATAATCTGATGGGTTATAACTGTCAACTAGATTTTGTTGTATTGTGGATATTCTCAAGGTAGGAGTAAGGGGATCTTATTATTCTTATTCTTTTGTATGCTCATCCTACACATCATCTAAACTCTTTGAACCCTCTTCTTCTTCTCCATCCTATAATCCATCTGGTTGGTCTTCCACATATGCATCTTCCTAATTTTCTATCTTTGTCTCAAAGTGTACTATTTTTTTCTTATCTTTCTCCTTTTCTTGTTCTCCACATGAGTAAGCTCTAAGCTCCTTGAAAATCACATCTCTAGAGAAATTTTTTTTATGGGTTAGTGGATTCCAAAGCTTATAACCTTTTACGTTCTCACCATAACAAAAAAAGATGCATTTTTGTTCTTTTGGATCCAATTTATATTGCTTCTCTTGAGGCACATGAATAAAAGCCTCACAAATAAAGGCCCTTAAATATGAAATATAAGTCTTTCTACCTATCCACACTTCAAAAGGAGTTTTATAAACAAGAGCCAAAAAAGGAGATATATTAATCAAATAACATGCAGTAGTCAGAACTTCTTCCCAAAAGCATCTATCAAGCTTGGCAGCACTCAACATTCTCCTAGCTCTTTCCATTAAAATTCGGTTCATTATTTCTGCGACCCCATTTTGTTGAGGTGTATAAGGAGTAGTATTTTTTCAAACAATACTTGCATGCTTACAAAACTCATCAAATTCCATAGAACAATAATCATCCCCATTGTCAGATCTCAACACCCTTATCTTATAATCTATTTTATTGTCAACTAAGGCTTTAAATTCCTTAAACTTAGTGAAAACTTAAAATTTTGAATGCATAAAATAAATCCAGGTGTACCTGAGACATCATCAATGAAAGTAATATAATAAAAAGATTTTCCAAAAGAGTCAATATCCACTAGTCCAAACACATATGAATGAATGATCTCTAATAATCTCTTAGCTTTGTTAGTTCCATTAGTAATTGATTATCTATTCTATTTACCAAACACACAATGCTCACAAAAATCATTTTTTCTAACAAAATAATCAGAAATACTGTCAATCAACATTTTATTCAAAATGGTCTTAAGACCCCTTTTTACTTATGTGACCCAATCTATGGTGCCACAATATACATGCATTTTTAGTGCCAGTTACATTGGAGAAGTTACAAAAAGTGGAGGAATTAAGCCTAAACAAAGTCCATATCTGAGATCCTTTAGCAATCACCAAACTCTCTCTTACCAACCTACAACCATACTTGTCAAATATCACATGCATTTTGAAATCATTCAACTTGGATACTGAAATTAAATTTCTCACATCCTGAAATATGTAAAACATTATCAAGGATTTTAACCCTTCCATCACTGAAACACAACTTTACTTTTCCCTTACCAATAATCTTCTTTGTGTTGTTATCACATAGGAAAAATTCTCCTCCATTATAAGCTGAATATGAAGTAAAACAATCCTTGTGATGAGTCATATGGTAGGAGCAACCTGAATCAATAATCCAAGCATCATTACTAATAGTGTTAGCATAAATAAATAAAGCATCAAAATCACCATATTTTGAGGACTTTTCCATGGAAGTATCTAAACTCTTTTTCTTGTTTTTGCACTCCTCCTTCACATGCCCTCTCTTACAATAATTCTAACACTTTTCTCTTCTTGGGGGGTGTATAATGTCCTTTAGACTTGTCTCTGTTTTTATCCCCTTTAGGTCCTGCTTTTTCTTTGGACCTTCCTCGTACATGCAAGGCATCTTGGGAGCTCACATTCACAAATTTTTTTCTCATTTCTTCTAAAATAAGTGTAGCAGTGAAATTATCCATCTTTGGCTCTACACCACCACCACTTATGACAACAATTAGATTTTCTCAAGATTCCGATAAAGAACAAAGCAACAATATGAATTTATTTTTATATTTTGTCTTAACATATACAAATGCAAGCTAACTTATAACCATATTAAAATCATTTAAATATTCTGCAATAGAATCACCATCCTTCATTTTCAAATAATACAAACATCTTTTGAGATATAATTTATTAGTTAGAATTTTATTTTGATAAATATCACCTATCTTCTTCCACAACTTGTATGCGGTAGATTCTTGTGAAATATTCAAGAGGATGGAATTTGCAAGACACAATTGAATGGTTCCTCATGCCTTCTTGTCCATTTTATTCCAATCTTCATCAAACACACTAGATGGTTCCTTTTCATTTGAATCTGCCAACCATTGGTCTCTCTCTTCAAGGAGATCCTCCATCTTCAACTTCCACATCTCGTAACTAGTGCCATTAAATTTATCAATATACAAAAGGGAGGTAGAATCTATGGTTTTCAATCTTCTTCATAAATATGCAAAAATCACAAAGCAAAAGCTCCCACTATAGCCAAAAAATCTTCAACACTTAAGAAAAAGGTGTCCCTCTCTCAATATAACTGTTAGATCTGATACCAAATATTGGATAAAAAAGGTGAAACTTGCAGCAATATAACTTAATAATGTGATTGCAAATCTAAAAGTATGTATTCAAGATTAATGATAATATGTTATATGATTAGCAATTCCAAGAATGAAAGAAAAAAACCAATACCATAAGTGACATAAGATGTACGTGGAGAAACCCTTACTAGAAAAAACTCTACAACCCAACAGATGCAATTCTTGTATTAATCTTCAAATAAAGTATGCATCAATATAAAACTCCTCTTTGAATTTTTTTAGCACTTCATTACTCTGAAAACCTGTTGTAGTGTCAAAAAATGTCGTCTGTGACATTTTCACACTTGTTTGGGCCCTCATAAAAGTGAGCATAATGTTGCCTTGAATTAGTGTTGTAATGTGTTTAACACACTCACATTAGGTCTTGGGCCCTTGTGAACTAAAAGAATCTAATTGTACCTTATTTAAGGTGTTTTAAAGTGTTGCAACACAGTTTCACACTTTTCTAGGGTTTTATTAAATAATTGGGCTTCTTTATGCCTTAATTGGCCTTATTTTGCATTGGCAAGCCTCATTTAATGCATCTTTCCAAAGATAATCCTGACATAAACCAACATCCAATCATAATTAAGGTGTTTTTAGGTTATGTGGCCCAGATTTAGTGATTTGGGACTCATACACCACCTTGGGCGTATGAGTCCCACCTAGGTTTTTGGGCCCCAATTTGGATTTGACATCATTCTAAGCATTTTTGAAAATGTGTCCCATAGTTAGGCCTAATGGCACTCATACGCCATTTTTGGTGTATGAGTCCCGTGTGACCCACAATTAAATTTAATTCAAATTATTGGCAAGATTTTATCCCCCTAGATTCGATGTCGGCTTGTAGTGTTGTAATTTTGAGAAATTTGGCATAAACAAGTATAAATACAAGTTTCTTTCACTCATTTTCATCCCAAGCTTTCAAGTATTCATGAATTCTAGCAAATTAGAGTTCACAAGAGCATTCAAGGGCTGATTATCAAGTGATTTAGAGCATTATTCAAGCATCAAGCATCATGTCAAAGTCATCATGCATCATGTTTGTAGGGTTTTATGATTCAAGATAGTATTCAATTCAAGATCCATATCATTCAAGCAAGAGTCAAGATATACATCCATTGGAGCCACTTCATACATGTTTGTAGCACTTTATTGCTAGGGTTTGGTGAGTTGCAACATTACATTTTGTTCATTCATCATTCTCTTTTCCTACTTCATTTCATTTTAAGGTTTGATTACCAAAACAGGGTTTGACCAAGGCAAACCCCTTTCCACTAAAAACCAAAATTTTCCCTCTCTTTAGTGTGTGATTTAAAAATCTAGGTTGAAGACATATTGAAGAACAAGTTTGGAGAGAGTTGTCAAAGTTGTCACCTTGCATTGGAGATCATTGGGAGACACCTACAGGTTGCAAATAAGAGTTTCGGATCCAAAAATCAAGCGGAAAGTATAGAGAAGAAATTGAAAAGTAGAATTAGACTTTGAATTTCTAAAAAATCCTAATTGGATTGATATGCCACTTCTAGTGTATGAGTCCCAGTATAGGCAAATTTCTAGATTTTTGCAGATCCTGAATCTACATTGCTAGAAACCTGTTCCTACCCAAAAACCCTAATCCAAGACTAAATCACCCAATTTGGTGTATGAGTCCTAGTAAAATTTAAATTCAATGTTTTTAGCATTTCAGAGCTTCATCCAATCCTCTTCAGGTTTCTAGGTGCACACCTCTCATCTCTCAGCTTTCTATTTTGATTTACATGCTTTTTTAGGTCATTTAGTGAAGTATTGCATCACACTAGGATTTGGCATTAAATATTTCATTTCATTAGTCTTTCCAAGCCCTAGCTTGGTGGTGAACCCCTCTTTAGTTTATAATCATACCCTAGGACAGCCCTATTTCAAGTTATCTTTCCCCTTTACATACCTAAGATTGAGATCTCTAGGGTTTTCCTTAAATGAGAGTGAGGAAGATTGTTGTTCTATGTCCTAAAGTATAAGAATTTTTTTTTTCTTCCTTTCACCTATAAATAAACTTATGAAACCACTAACACAAGGCTCCAATATATAGATATTTGTGGGAGAGAATACCACTTGTGGTATCTTGAAACAACAAGTAAAACCACTTGGAAAAACCCATGACCCTCTTAGTGGACAACCCATAAACATAGTGAAAAATATTAAATGATCACATGGACTTTATATGGGTGCCTAACCCATAGCCAATCACAATTGGCCAATTTTGGGTGCTCCATTACTCTTCAATGACTTTGACGAGTCATACCTAGTACATGCAAACTTGGGCACCCAACCCAAGATAACATGCAAAGTATGCAAATGAACATGCAAGATCATGCACTTTTGGGTGGTCCCCATCCAAAAAGTGAAAACCCAAAAGGAATATTCTCTTGGGATGCTCTGTAACCATCACTATAGTGGGTCCACCTCTATGAATGCAATTATAATTTGTCATAGAAAAATAAATAATAAATATTTTGCCTCTCATGTCCTCTAGGACACTTTCCAAATAACCTGAAGACACATAAAATCAACTTAGGATAGAAATTATAATGTCACCTATCCTATCAATAAGCTTAAAAATATGTATTACATCACATCCATATATCAACATATAATCACAATTCATAAAAATGTATGCATCCATATGATGAGGGTGCAACCCGAGACACAGAAAATCACACAGAAAAACTAA
Source organism: Sequoiadendron giganteum (assembly GCA_007115665.2). Classification (NCBI taxonomy): domain Eukaryota; kingdom Viridiplantae; phylum Streptophyta; class Pinopsida; order Cupressales; family Cupressaceae; genus Sequoiadendron; species Sequoiadendron giganteum. The sequence goes on from CM021101.1 coordinate 260,996,687, forward strand.
CAAATCTTATTATTTTCAAAGTATGAAATTCCTACATGCAGAGGATCTCAAATCCTCCAGTTTTTGCAATACATGCAAATTACAGAAAGAAACTACATAAATTCCCCTATTCGCAGCATGCGATCTTCTTTCCCCAAAAACTGCCTAAAAGAAACAGTAACTCGCCCATAAATAGCCCGTTTCTTTGTTTGGAGCCAAAAACGGGATTCAAATTATGCACCAACTTTCAGAAGCCCTAACTCAAGATCTAACCGTCAGATCTTCAATGATAATACCTTTTCGAAAAGCTCTCGCGAAGATCTCTTGCCGGAAAGTGGGGCCTAAAGGCTAACCACTTTCGTATTCCGCCAATTTTTCAGGCCCATCCGGAGCCTCTAAGTACCTCAAAATTAGCTTCAAAGATTTCATAAGGCAAAAAGCAGAAATTGAAACTTGAATAACTTTTGAACCGGAAATGATCTTGATCTGATTCTTTCACCAAGTGTTTATTATTATGTCCTGAAGCTTCCCTTAAATTTTTGTCTCCTCACGCCTTCAAATTCATACCTGCTAAAAATAGCAGTTGAGCAGAAAAAGCAGAAAAGCAGTTTTGAAAGTTGGGAATTCTTCTTCGACGAAAAGGGTATCCAGAAATGCAAAAACATCTACAAAAAAATCTAAATGAAAGTAAATATATTTTTGGGTGATGTAGGATTGCCCTTACACCACTGGATGCTCCTGCATCAGACACCCAGGGTAATTTGAAAAGTGACTCCGTCACTTCTCAGATGGTTGAGGAAAACCCAAACGGTCAACCTCTGCCTTGGACAACCAGGATGAATCTTCCACAGGCCTTCCTTTCCACTTCACCAGATATTCTTCATATTGCCTATTTCTGGTACTCCTTCCTACACGGCTATCCAAGATTTCTTCAATCTCCTCCTTTTCTGAAGTAGGTGTTGGAATACCGCACTGTTCCATTGCTGGTACTTCCTCTGCGCCACCCTCATGATATTCTATCAAATCTGCAATGTTGAACACAGGGGAAATGTTGAATCCATCTGGCAACTCTACCTCATATGCGTTCCTTGAATCATGCCTCTTCAAAATTTTACAGGGACCGAACTTCTTCATCTTCAATTTGTTATAGGTTCCTACTGGAAACCTTTCTTTCCTCAAGTGGACTATCACTTCATCATCAATCTGAAACTCCTTATACCTCCTCTTTTGATCTGCCTTAGCCTTATACTGCATATTCATCGTGTTAATGTGTTCTTTTACCTTCTCATGCATATTCTTGATGTGTTCTGCAAAGTCTTCAGCTTCAGCACTTGTCTTCTTCTCTTGGTCCATCTTTCTCAATTCTGGAGCAGTCCTAGGACTACTTCCATACACAATCTGGAACGGTGATCTACCAGTGCTTCTATTGATAGAATTGTTGTAAGCGAATTCTACCTGGGGTAAGATCAAATCCCATCCCTTTGGTTTATCTCCTACCAAGCATCTCAGTAGGTTACCCAAACTCCTGTTCACAACTTCAGTCTGCCCATCAGTCTGGGGATGGTGTGCAGAACTAAACTTCAACTCTGTTTTCAACTTCTTCCACAAGGTCCTCCAAAAGTATCCAACAAATTTTGTGTCACGATCTGAGACTATACTCTTTGGCAAACCATGTAGCCTCACCACCTCTTTGAAGAACAAGTCAACAATGTGGACTGCATCATGGGTCTTCTGGCATGGGATGAAATGTGCCATCTTCGAAAACCTATCAACCACCACAAATACTGAATCATTCCCTCTCTGTGTCCTTGGCAAACCAAGAACAAAGTCCATACTTATATCCTCCCACGACCTCTCTGGTACAGGTAAGGGCTGATACAACCTTGTATTCTGACTCACTCCTTTAGCCATTTGACATACCCTACAACTCTGCACAAACTTCTTCACATATTGTGATAACTGAGGCCAATAATAATGCTCACTGATAATGAAAATGATCTTATCCCGACCAAAATGTCCTGCCATTCCTCCACTGTGCTTCTCCTTTATCAGATTCTCCCTCATGGAACTCCTCGGAATACATAATTGACTTCCCTTAAACAACATGCCTTCTTGAATTAGGAAATCCAACCACTTTGTCCTGTCAACTGTAACAGGTTCCTTGCAAGCTTTCCAAGCCTCTGCAAAATCAGGATCATTCGGGTACAATGTCTTGAGTTCACTGAACCCAACCACCTCAATCTGCATTTCTATCAACAATGTATGCCTCCTACTTAAGGCATCTGCAACCCTATTTGACTTCCCACTCCTATGCTTTAAAACAAATGTATAACTCTGCAAAAATTCTACCCATTTCATATGCCTCTGATTTAATTTTCCCTGACTACTCAGGTACTGCAATGCTTGATGATCAGTATACATAACAAATTCCTTCGGCAACAAATAATACCTCCATTTCTTTAATGCTTGAACTATTGCATAAAATTCTTGGTCATATACAGAGTACTTTCTCTTTGCATCATTTAACTTTTCACTGAAATAGGCAATGGGCTTACCTTCCTGGCTTAACACTGCTCCAATGGCACAACCACTGGCATCACAATCCACTTGAAACACCTTATTGAAATCTGGGAGAGCCAAAATAGGTTGTTCTGTCACCTTCTGCTTCAATAGATCAAAACTCCTTGCTGCTCCAGTGCTCCACTTGAACTCTTTTCTATCCCCTCTCATTGTTTCAGTTAGGGGTGCACAAATACTACTGAAGTTTCTAATAAACTTTCTGTAAAAACTGGCCAAACCATGGAAAGACCTCACCTCAGTAGTAGTTCTTGGGGTAGGCCATTCCAGAATAGCCTTCACCTTCTCTGGGTCCATCTTGAGACCTTCTGTCGAGACAACAAACCCCAAGTACACTAACTCCTTCTTCACAAAACTACACTTCTTCAGATTAATCAGCAATTTCTCTTCTCTTAACTTCTCAAAGACTCTACCAATATGCATTATATGCTCATCCAGTGACTTACTGAATATCAAAATATCATCTAAATACACAATCACAAAGCTTCCTAGGAACTCTTTCAGTACCTCGTTCATGAGCCGCATGAATGTGCTCGGTGCATTGGTTAGCCCAAAAGGCATGACTAACCACTCGTACAGGCCCTCTTTGGTCTTGAAGGCGGTCTTCCATTCTTCTCCCTCTCGAATCCGAATCTGGTGATATCCACTCTTCAGATCAATCTTTGTGAAGTAATGAGCTCCACTCAAACAGTCCATCAGGTCATCCATCCTTGGCAAGGGAAATCTATACTTGATTGTTATCTTGTTTATGGCCCGAGAGTCTGTACACATCCTCCACTCCCCATCCTTCTTTGGTGCTAGTACTGCAGGTACTGCACATGGACTCAAACTCTCTCGAATCAAACCCTTTCTCAACAACTCCTCAACTTGTCTGTTTAACTCCTCATTTTCTGCAGGAGTCATTCTATGAACTGCCTTATTCGGCAAACTGGCTCCTGGGATCAAGTCAATCTGATGACTGATCTTCCTCATTGGTGGTAAACCCTCAGGTACATTATCAGAAACAATATCCTGAAACTCATTCAATAACCCAGAAACTTCTACTGGAACCTTCTCACTACCCTCCTTATCCATTTTAGGAATCAATGCATAACACACACGCTCATGTTTTATGCCTTCTAAAAATTTCCTTCCATCGACATAACAAATTCTAGCACTACTGCATACCTTTTCTTCGGCCTTCTTCAGGGGTTTCAACTTATGGCGGACTCCACCCTTCATCAGGGAATAAGTGTTTGCATGGCCATCATGTACAGCTCGCCTGTCAAACTGCCACGGCCTTCCCAACAACATGTGACATGCATCCATGGGGATGATATCACAGAGTACCTCATCACGATAGCTTCCGATCTTGAACTTCACCAGGCACTGCTCATTGACTAGAACTTTGTGGTCTTTCTGCAACCAGGCAATCCGATATGGATGTGGATGCCTTTCCCTCTTCAGCTTCAACTTTGTAACCATTTCTTCTGACACTAGATTATCAGTGCTCCCACCATCAATAATGACATCACAACATTTGTCTTCACACTTGCACCTTGTGCGAAACAAATTCTTCCTCTGTTCTGGCTCCTTCTCTTCAGTCACCAAGGCTCTTCTAACCACTAGGGCTTCTCCCCTTTCAGCATCATCTGAATGCTCAGATTGAGCCTCCTCATCTACATGCACAACTCTTGCATGACCTTCTGGCCTTTTGTCTGTCCTTCCTTGGTATTGTGGACATTCATAGGCTCGATGCCCTTCTTCACCACATCGGAAACAAGTTCCTCTGAAACCACCTCTTCCAGGTCCTTGCCCAAATCTTCCTCGTCCTCTACCTCTTTGATCACCACCATTCTGATCACGTGGGCGGTAGAAGTTATCATTCCTCTGGCTTCGACTGGTACCCACATCTTCATTTTTCTTCTCATCCTCATTTCGGCTTCCAAAAGATCTTCCGCTACCCCTTCCGCTTTGACCTCCTCGTCCTTTTTGCTTGCTATCAAATCTCTTGTTCAGCTTCTCTTCAACTCTCAGCGAAAATTGGTAAGCATCCTCAATGGTGGCCATTCTGACCAGGCTTAACTCCTCTTGAATGCTCGGTCGTAACCCATTAAGATAACGGGCTACCTTCTCCTTGTTGGCCTCTACATGTCCCGTTCTGATGATCATCTTGTGAAAATCTTCTGTGTATTCTTTCACAGATCTACTTCCTTGCTTCAACCCTTGCAATTTCTTCAATAGATCTAACTCATAGTCCATTGGCATGAACTGCTTCTTCAGTTTCTCCACCATGCGATCCCATCTGGTGATCTTTCCCTTTTCTCTCTTATTTCTTTCTAGTTGGACCTCTTTCCACCAGATACTGGCGTGGCCCTTTAGCTTCGTTTTTGCAAACTTAACCCGATCTGGGTCCTCTACTTCTTCATACTCGAAATACTCTTCCAACTCATTGATCCAATCAATCAACTCTTCCGGGTCTAGACTTCCAGAAAAACTGGGAACTTCTACTCTAGGTCTTTTTCCGATCTTCGAAATGGCCCTTATCAGCCGCATTTGATCTTGATCAATAGCTTCTTCTTCCTCTTCTACATCTGAATCTTCCACCTCTTCTTCATCCTCACTTTCTTCTCCCCTTCTCGGGTTTACCCCTCTTCTTAACTCTCTTTGTAATGCATTTATTTGTCTCTGGAGGGCTCTGAAACCCTCAGCCGCTAATGGATCTCTTCCACCAGCATTTCTGGCACCACCTCGCCTACCACGTGCCACTCTTGGAGGCATCTTGAATATCTTGAACCCACAACCACAGTCCTGGTGCAAACTGCCTCACGATCGGCGATCTGTCCACACGCTCAAGAAAACCCGCTCTGATACCACTTGATGAGGGTGCAACCCGAGACACAGAAAATCACACAGAAAAACTAACAAATCTTATTATTTTCAAAGTATGAAATTCCTACATGCAGAGGATCTCAAATCCTCCAGTTTTGCAATACATGCAAATTACAGAAAGAAACTACAGAAATTCCCCTATTCGCAGCATGCGATCTTCTTTCCCCAAAAACTGCCTAAAAGAAACAGTAACTCGCCCATAAATAGCCCATTTCTTTGTTTGGAGCCAAAAACGGGATTCAAATTATGCACCAACTTTCGGAAGCCCTAACTCAAGATCTAACCGTCAGATCTTCAATGATAATACCTTTTCGGAAAGCTCTCGCGAAGATCTCTTGCCGGAAAGTGGGGCCTAAAGGCTAACCACTTTCGTATTCCGCCAATTTTTCAGGCCCATCCGAAGCCTCTAAGTACCTCAAAATTAGCTCCGAAGATTTCATAAGGCAAAAAGCAGAAATTGAAACTTGAATAACTTTTGAACCGGAAATGCTCTTGATCTGATTCTTTCACCAAAGTGTTTATTATTATGTCCTGAAACTTCCCTTAAATTTTTGTCTCTTCACGCCTTCAAATTCATACCTGCTAAAAATAGCAGTTGAGCAAAAAAAGCAGAAAAGCAGTTCTGAAAGTTGGGAATTCTTCTTCGACGAAAAGGGTATCCAGAAATGCAAAAAACATCTACAAAAAAAATCTAAATGAAAGTAAATATATTTTTGGGTAATGTAGGATTGCCCTTACACCACTGGATGCTCCTGCATCAGGCGGTTAGGGTTCCAAACCCTAGCAAAGAAAAACCAAATGACTTTGCCCTAAACATTCCATCTTTTCTCAAGTCATTCGATGAATTTTTAAAATTTAATGATTCATTGGATTCTGAAGAAACAAAGCATAATAATAATCAACTTAATAAAATTCTTATGAGTCCACTGTCAAATCATTTACCAAGGATGTTGACCACATTATTACCTCCAAATTTTGCATACAAACTGTCGATACATCATGAACACCGAATAACCTTTATTCTAAGTCAAAGATCCTCAAAAATTCGACAAAGATAATGAGAAATGAAGGTTGTCAAAATCACACATAAATCTGCCAAGGATTATATTCAAAAGACTTTACACAAAGTCAAAAAACAAGTGGTCGATAGGAGAGATATCACCTTTAATTTATGCTTTTGGAAACCCGATAGGGTTTAGTTCTTTTTAGATGTCGACTCCATAATACCAACCAATGAAAAAGACCAATACCACATTTAGTGTCTGACACCATCTATGGTGTAAAATATGAATAATTCAATATCCTCATTGAAGGTAATATCAACCATGAGATACATCAAGGACATTCACCAATGTATTATGATGAAATACTCGCTAACCAAAAGCAAATGCTTCAGTCAAGATAATTGCATGAAGAGAAAATTATAAATTATAAACCGAATATTATGAGAACTTAAGAAGTCACCTTCCATTGTCAAAACAAATGCAAAGAGACCTGGTATCAATTATTCAATGTGACCTTATTTCACTTAGCCAAGTCATCAACCCTTGCTAAAGAGGATTATATGGCACTGAATAAAGATACCATATATCAAGATCACCCTGATAAATATCAATTGAAAGAATATACTTGTTGAATATACCTGAACCTGAATCATCAAGAACATGATCAACCTAAAGCATAAAGATCCTAGGACCTGTCAAGATAGCAAAGACATATATATCTAAAGAAAATGCATGCCCTGTCACAATGAACACCATGTCAAATATCAGTACCAACATGTAAAAATTGAAACTTGAAAGTGCATGCCATGAACCATGTGAATCACTATATGGACCGACTTTAATCATCGTGTATCAAAACAAGCTTAGAATTCATCATGTCAACATCTACCAAGCATATCATCACATTCATATCACACTACATATCATAACACCAACCAATGCAACTGCATATCATCCAATCTAAGAATGAAAAGAATCGAACTAGTGATGTCATGAACCCCATTAAATAGTTTTGGCATCAAGGACAAACTAACACATAAACAACTGAAATCCAACAACATACCCAACTTGGATCATGTCCAATTTAGGCTCCATCGATTATGATTGAATAAATATTTCAAGAATACATCACTCACTAAGGAACCCCTTGGTTCTCCACATAGGAGTTCTCAATAGAATAATTAGAACTCTACCTTTGCAAAATCTCAATTTCTCTAATCCTAGATTAATGATGTATCCACAATACTTTCTCAAAAATTTATGTTTACTCATGCTCTACTCATTTAGCTTACCTTCACTCCAATGCTACTTAATTTTATAACAATGAAATTGCCTATGTCTTATATAGGCATGTGATGTCTCGTCCACAATATGTGGCTTATTTGATTTCAAACATAGATCCAATAATCTAGCATTAACATTTATATCAAAAAACTCTCACAATAACTCACCTCAACTACTAGCACAAAACATTTAATATAAATCTATTAGAATCGTAAAGAAAAATTAGATTCACCTCACATAAGGAATATAGTGAGATATTTGAGGTGTTGCATAAGGAATTGAATGCTTCTAAGATATGATTTAGTCTCAGTTGAGTTGTATTGAAATTAGATACAAATTTTCTATAATTGTGGGAAAGGTTGTTGTGAGTTATTAGAACCACCCAATAAGGATTATTTTGAACGTTTTAGTTATGAGTTGGACTCATGAACTGATGAAAGTGAAATTTTAGTTGCCTTCAGTAGAATTACATTGAATGATTTGTGTTGTAATTAATGTTTGCATCCAATTATTGAGAAAATTTGGGAGAGCAATTTTATCCAAATGTTAACGTTGGATTATTCGATTTATGTTGAAACTCAGAGGAGCTACAAATTGTGGGATGATGCTTGTTGTTAAAAAACAAGAATCTAGGTTTGGAGGAACTAACTTAGCATGAAGGAAAAATCTTAATCTTACATTATGAATTTATGTGTGGATAGTAGAGGAGTTCCTTGGGGAATGGTATGTTCTTGTAAGATTGACTCGTGCATTATCAAGAAAGTCTAACTAGGATTTAGTCTAGGTTTGGGGATAGACTAGGTATATAGTTGATTCAACCAAGAGATAGGGTTTATGTATATTGTAGCTTAAATGTAAATAAATATTTTATCCCTTCTCCATATTAAGTATTGATTTTTTCATTGCATAAGTGTTGTGTTATATTTTTGTTGTTGCATTGAGTAGGCTAGGCATAGTCCATTTTGTCAATAGCTCAATCCTCTTAGTTGAGTTATGAGTTTGAAGGGGTGGTGGCATAATTACTATCAAAGTTAATTCAAACACACACAAAACTTCAAACAAAGTGAATTTAAAACCTCTTTATCACAAACACATGGTAAATTCTAAAGTTAACTTTCAAACCCATAGACATAAGTGAAAGCCAAATTTAATTCAAACACATACTTGTACGCATAATTTGTGAACAACATTGAAGTTTGAAATTATGTTTGTATATATTGTTGTGCATTTTACACATACACCCCATTGAAAGTAGGGACCCCCTCTTTTGGGTTTTTCTTCTTTGACTACTCATTCTTGCTTTAGGGTCTAATCATGCTTGATGCTTAGTGGGTCTATGTAGGTTTCCCCTTTGGGTGGTAGTTTTTATTTGCTTGTCCATATGATGATTTACCAATGGATTCAACTCATAAGCTTTTAGGCCTTGGACTTTTCATTTTCTCCGCATACCAGATTGATTTGCATTAGAAAACCTAAGTTTCAGCTTGTATTGACAAGAATTTTTCTTGTGGAATTCTAGTCAATCAATGTCGTTCTCTCAAGCTTCTGCATTACTTCAGCCTTCAAGTCTCTGATTTCCGCAATCGTATTTTCCACAACTCTATAAATGGATAAAATCATCAAGTACTAAGCCTAGACACTCTTCATATCCATTTTCCCACATGCTCAAATAGATAAACCCAAAAATGAATAATTTTTGGGGCCTTATGAGAAACCTTATGTGAGTTTCCATTCACAACTTTTCAGTGTGGCGGCCTCAAGTCCTTTAACTTCCACATTGCTTCGGCCCACAAGTCTCCAACTTTCATAGTCATATTTTTCACAATTCTAGAAATGGGTAAAATCATCAAGTACTAAGCCTAGATGCTCTTTATATCCATTTCCCCATGTGCTCAAATAGATAAACCTAAAAATGAATAAGTGTTGGGGCCTTGTAGAAGACCGTGTGTGGGTTTCCATTCGCGGGTTTCCAATGTGGAGGCATAAAGTCATCTGGCATTCGTAACTCACTAGCCAACACTCACTCGTCTTATGCAAAGTCCATCCCCGCAAGGGTCCAATTTTCACAAAATTAGAAATCTAGCCTCTCAATGCCATCATGCTCCATCCCCACAATTTCATCTTTTTTCCCTTTGCTTGGGTTAGTTTTGAAATTTTGATCCCCTTAAGTTTTTTATAGAAAATGAGGGAGTTTTTATTTTGCAGAAAATATTTGTGAGAATACCATTGTGGAATTTCGCTTGTGAATTTCTAATCTATCGATTCCAGGCTCTCTAGCTTCCACATTGCTCTTACCCACATCTCTTAGGCTTTTGTATTGCTTCAGCCCACATCTCTCAGGCTTCCGCATTGCTTCGGACCACAGTGGTCCAATTCCCTCAAAAGTGAACTGTGGGAATTCCACTGCAGGGTTCCATCTCTCCAATGTTGTCAAGCCTTTGGCAATCAAAAGTGAAATCCCCTCAAAAAGTCAAATTTTCCAAAAATGAAATTTTCTAGAAATGGAAATTTCCTCGAAATGGAAAATTTTCTCGAAATAGTTTTTCCCTAAAATGGAAAATTTCTCGAAATAGAAAGTCTCTTAAAATGTAATATTTTTTGAAAAGGAAATTTTCATGATGTACTATGGATATGAAAATGATAAATTGTAATCTTTTGAAGAGGGAAAATTTATCAAGCATTAATGATATTTTTGGAGGTTTAAATTATGATATTTTATGACGAGTGTTTTTCAAGATGCTTGGAGGGATAAAGGATCAATTCATTAAAGGACCCACATATGAAATTGTGCCAAATATTGGAGGGAGCTATAATTTAATTAAGGGATCAGTAAATGAATTAAATGATCAAAGGGGATCCACATATGGATGCGCATCAAATCTTTGTGTTAATCTACATATGAATCTATGCCTAGAAATATGCCAGCTAGAAAATATTTTAAAATGGCAGTAGGGAGATTATTTTTATTTCTCCAATGAGGATATTTATCAAAACCAAAAGGGAGAGATTTTTGTTTCTCCTAGGTTCAAATTTGTAACAAAATTACTTGATTTGATGTAAAAAAGGCATGTGTTGCTAAAACTCAATGTAGCGCAAATATTAAATATTAATGTAATCTAGGACCTTGAATTGGATTTAATCCTTACCATTGATTTGTAATTTAATATCTATAAAAATCCTATGCCTACCTATTTTTAAATGTAGTAGAGGGAGTAGTAGACAGAGTAGAATAGTAGGAGAGTTAGTTTTTAGGAGAGGAGAGAAGGCTAGGAATTGTTAAGCAAATGCTAGAGAAATTAATATAGTTAGATCATTGGCTTGGTGAATTTTTTTGTTAAGTTTGAAAGTGTTATGGTTTCTTGTTGCTTCTTCTCAGATGTTAGTTTTAGTTCTTTCATAATAATGGTAAAATTTTAATGATATTTTAACAAATCTATTTCTCATACCATTTGGGGTTTGTTGATTACAAATCACATTGCATGGTTAGTTTGAGCCTTTATCTATTATAGCTCAAATTGTGAGTGTTTTTCATGTCATGCTAGTAATTGGGTGTATGTATGAATGTTCATGGTCTGAAAATATTCCAATTTCCTTTGAAGATTGCACCATTTCTATGTAGTTGTAGGCTTGTCCTTGATCAAGTAGGAATAGGTTTTATGGGGATTTATTGGTCTGCAACATAAACAATTATTATGATTTATCAGAGGTGTTAGATTAGGATCTCTCTCAACCCTATATCTTTTTTATCTTTCTTTAGGTTAGTTTTAGGAGAGTAGAATCACAACATTGCCACATCTTATGATAAGAGTAATTTTTCAGATTTCATATCTTAGAAACTATAATTGCGGTTTACATACATTTTCATATTTTACAAAATCCTCGATTCAGTTCTATAAGCTTCTAGTATTTGTAACCATAAATTACCCTTGATATATCATAAAATCACATCAACTACTGAGCTATTTCGACATCGTCAAGACCTGACATTCAAAACCTTAAGGTCATTTTTTGAAGATTTTTTGCAGAAAGCTACCTTTCAAGAGAGATAGAACACTTGTGTTTTATCTATGTTGTGCAATGCAAAAAAATCATCAACAAAATTATCTCTAGAAGGAGGGTTGAGCATAAGAAATAAATTTGGAAGTTGAATGATCCTTCATGTATAAATCTAAGATATAATAGATCTCTATATGCAAAAAAATACAAAAAACTATAAAATTTGAAAATATAAAAAAATCCGAGTCAAGATAGAAAGGCAGCAATTTCATGTTTCTTGTTGCGAGGATAACCCTCAAGTTGATATTTTTAGATCCAAGAGTATCTGAATAGGAAATTTTATCCTAATAGTTTGCATCACCTTGCATTATTACAAAAATGCAGAATTCATAATACCTCTAGGCACAATGAGCTGAACTACTTGACCTTCTTGGGAAGGATAGAAATGGCTTTACAAGGGAAAATATTCTTCTGGGAAGTGCATGAACCACTAATGTCCACATAATTAGAAGAGGAATTTATTCATGTTGCAGTTAAAGCTTTCAAAGAGCTAGATAAAGATCAACTAAGCAGTGAGAGTGGGTTATGTTTGGAAGATGTATTATTGTCTGGTTCGTGTAAGGTGCATAATGCACCTCATTCAGAGTTTACTTGTCCTTCGTGTGAATATATAATCAATAAAATAAAAAAAAATTTGGGCCTAATGAAACAATTGAACACTGGAAATGAGGAACCATCTACAGCAGAACCTGCATACACTGAATCAGAAGAACATTTGGCAACTAATGGGGAACATACAAAGGTTTAATTAGAAAGATGTGTAGTAGTGAATGCTGAAAAATCCATAGAGGATGTTGGTTGTAAGGAAGAAGTTGAAACTCCTAGGACAACAAGATTTGATAATAAAATGAAACCTAAGGTAAGAGGTGGGTTCATTGAGGAAGGTAATCAAACATCTGAAATAGAACATTCAACTAAACTCGATAAGCTACAAGAAGAGGGGATTATTGGTCACAATCCTCTTGTTAGCAATGAGGATGCAATGTAGGTGGGATTGATGAATTTGCTACAAAACTCTTAAAAGATTGGTCAAGCTTAATTTATAGAATATGGTTGGAGGAATTTCTATTACCAGGTTGGTATAGGATACATGATGCCACACATTCAAAGTTGACATGTTTGTAGTGCCAAACAATAATTAGACAAATCAAGGAATAAGTAGAACTATCAGAGCAATTCAACATAGAATTCCCTACTGTTGCTGTAAAAAATACACTAGATGTGGAAAGACATGGACACAGTGATTGCTCAGTTGAGTATAATTTGTTGATGAACTTTGGAACAACAACAACATAGGAGTAATGTAGTCTAAAGGATGATATAGCAGATGCATCACCTCGCAAGGATACTGAAGATTTGGTGGTTAAGCTATTAATTTGTAGTTAAGAGATTTCCCCTTCTCAAAATAACTTGCACAATGCATACTCGAGAGGTTGTCCCAAACGAACAATCAAAGAGTTTAGTCCCCTTGACATAGAGGAATATTTTTTTGGTTTCTTTGCATTTACTTTTAAGCTACATAATTATGATGACACGAGGCAAATGTGTAATTCTACACTCAAGGGTAAATAAAATGCATTACTTGAACCTTCGGATGATGAGGTAGTTGAAGTCCTATATGAATACAAGGATATTGTATCAACATACAATAGTGAAAAATATTCATTGGATGGGTATTCTGATGTGTAACAACATACAGATGTTAAGAAATGAGCCAATAAATCTCATCAGTTGTCTACACCTAAACCACAAGAAGAGGAAGTCCATAGATGGGAAGCTTTGGAGTTTGTTCTCACAAGAAATGTATCATGCCAATTGTAGGCTACAATAGGGAGTTTTTCTACCTTGTCTGATTCAAATTTTTCTTTACATTCAAACAATTGTAGCAAAATAGATTCATCCAAATCATGTTTTTATGGCACATAATCTCAGCAAACTAAATTTGACATGAAATAATGTAAAGAGGATGTTGTGATATCTTTTGAGGACAACAATCAAGTAGATACACAAAACATAGATGATCAACATATCATTACAAACCTTCTCGAAGGGAAGACAGAAGAGGTTTCTATTCATGTGGATAGTTTTGAGGTAGTGTTGGTAGATTCATCTTCTCAGACTTATGCAACTACAAAATCAGGTAAAACATTTCATGAATGTGAAAATTTCAATCCTTTACATGGTATGCTGCTTGATAAATCTGATTATGACTAAAAATCTACAATGCAAGAGGCATGTTACGCCATATGATATTCCCTCCTAAAGTTGATGATAAAAGATATGGTACCATACATGCTTTGAGTATTTAGATATCACTTCCTACACAAGAGGACATCTAGGATGTGTCTTTCCCTATTCCTATCAATACTCACATTTATCATTTTGATTACGGGTATGCAAGAAATAGAGCTTGTTTAGGGATTAACCATGGGCCTGTTGAATTTCCTTAGTTGTTGGTTTTTCCTAATTATATCATTGAGTTTGAAGGCACAATGTTGAAACCTATTTTTTTAATATAAAGATGAATTTGCATGGTTTAGGACTATAACCATAGCTTTACAACTTGTGCATACATTGAGGAACCGTATGGGGGTGGGTGTCAGCTTGCCTTATCTAAACATGGTTCATTTTGAGTCTCCTTGTATATAGCTTGGTTTGAATAAATGAAGTTTTCTTTTATTTTCACTTTCATGCTTTGGTTAGTTTAGGTCTAGATTTTTCTTTGCTTCTCTGGTCTGGGGTCCTCTTATTTTCTTCTAGGGATTTCTTATGTGCACGACAATAATTCAAAGTATTTGGGAATCTTTTGAATGTTTCTTTGAGAAACACTAATCATGTTTAGATGGTGAAGGTTTTTTGCTAGTGTCAAATAATTTGGATGTTTTATTTAAAGAGGATAAGTCATTGGTCCGATCTAATTCTAAAGTGTTCTAAAATCTTATATCACATTTTAGGAGTCTTGAGGTCACTGTAGGTTCCTTTTTGAAGTCGTGTTAAGTGAAAAATATTAAATCCTACTTCAGCACCACTGTGATTCTTAGCCTTGAGTGCAAACTTCACTGCTTGTGAGTTGAAATGAAAAGGGTAAGAATCAAAAAA